>JAJJHQ010003331.1:271121-296341 GCA_021223825.1 Drosophila ironensis | reverse complement strand
GACCCCGCAAAATGTCAACTCGCAAATTGTAAGCGCAGAGCCGCAAATTAAATTCAAACCTAAGCTAATCCCAAATAATCCACACAATCGCTTGTAAACACTTTCCGATACTCTATTACGGAGAAATAAAATTTTTTTTGGTATATTAAACTCAAATTACAGTGCGTTTTCCTAGCAGACCGCGGGTTGGGGGAGAAGGGATGTGGTGATATTTCCAACTAACGCGGGAAACTCTTGAACCGCCTTTTTTTTAAATTCAAACCGCTCAAAACAGGGTGGCAACCCTCCCCGGCATAGCTTCTCGATATACATGGCCTATCGATATATCGATTGGCGGCAGCACACCACCGGCGAACAATCGCTCACGCGCCCATACCAGTTTTTGGCCAGCGCCAGTGACAGTTTTGTGTTTCATTTCGCTAGTTTTTTTTGCGTTTTTTTAGTTCCGTTTTCCCCCCGAGCCGCAGGAAGCGAGACCGAGGCAGCCAGCCCGCGGAAGGTGTGAAAGCGTTGCCAAGTGGACCCTCGCACGGAGCACGGATCAAGGATTACGAATCACGGAGCAGCGAGCGCAAAACGTAAGTCCCAAATTCCGACGCACAAGCCGCTCCCCGACCGCCCCGCCCTGACCCTCTCACGCACACCGGCAGGCTTGAGTCGGTCTCGCCGTCCGTCTTGTGCTCGTGATTCGCTTGTTGCTCGCGGCCCCCGCCCCCCGTCTCCGTGCCAGTCGCAGTCCCGTTGCGTCGATAGTTGTGCTTTTCGGCTCCTGCGGGAGCTTGTCTCCGCTGGTTGTAGTGTTTGGAAGGGAGGGGCGGAACGAAGGGATGGAAGAGAAGAAGCACGAGACCAAGGCGATCGAAAGCCCGGCAAGTGGTCAGAGAGAGAGGGGGGAGCCACGAAGAAGGGCGAAGCGGAAAACGCAACAAGCCGCTTCTCCGGCACTCACGCCGGCAAGGCAAAAGCTCCGTGTCCGCTCATTCGCGTTTGGCTCTCCGCCGTGTCCGCTTATTCGTGCTTTGTTGGTGCAAAAAGGGAAAAGAAAGGAAAACAACATCCGCGCCAGGCAGGGGCAAACAATGAAAGTGCATGACAGACACACAAGACTTGGCTTTTAACCCGCAGAGAGGGAGAGGAGAGCAGCAGCTCCGAAATACCGGTATGTCTGTCTGACAGTGTGTGCGAGAGCGGGACCCAGAGCCCCTATGTGTGTGTGAGTGAGTGAGTCATTAACCGGCATTAAAAAAAAATATATATAAACACACATGCACATAGCCATAGCCCATAGCTCGCAAGCAAAAAGCCAAGTCAACGTTTTAAACCCACATTTCTAGAACATTTTATTGTTTACTCACACTCCCCACCGCACAGAGACAGACACATGTGCACCCAAGACAAAGAAGACTCCCCAGTCTGGCTTGGCTTCCCATTCTGTTCTCTTCTCGTCTCGTCTCGTCTCTCCGCTTCTACTCCCTCCTCGCCCTCCCTCCCCTCCTCCTTCGTGTCTCCAAGAATTTGAATATCAAAAAAGGCCTTGCATCTGCCCGTAAATCGGAATATGAATCGGAACTTGTTTCCCCCTCCTAATCTCCGTTTTCCCTGACTTTCCCTATTCCCAACACCAAAGTCAGGGGTATGGGTACATTGCGTAACAAAGATACAAATGCTCAACCTACTGACTATCGGCGTAGCAAGTCGAATTTGAAAAGCGTTCTGTTCTTTTGGCGGGAAAACAGTTCCCAGGGCTGCCTCAAAGGGCTGCCAGGGAAATTGAAATTGAAACAAAATGACGGGGACGTCCCAGAAATCAAAGAGAAACCCTTTCTAAAGGGTATCCTACCCTTGCAGTTCCACTCAAAGGTTGTGGTGCCAACACCAACTGTCTGGCATTGTTGCATCGGAATTCTTCTGGGTGTAGAACAGAGATACTTCCCATCGAGGCAATCCGATTGGGGAACCCATCTCCTCCCCCCAACCATCCATCCCCGCTGCAGCTTCTGACGACCTCCGTGGTGGCCCGTTTCCAATACGGGTTCGAAGAAGCTCTGTTAGAATTTCCAGTTCTCTGTTCTCTTCCGCGGCCAGCTCTTCCCGTCGTCTACTGTATATGATTATTTTTTATTATTGGACCGGGGCGTTGCGAGGCGGTATCTTCTCCGCTGTCCGCTTTCTTTTGTGATATGTCATGCATTGTCAGGGGCATTGTCAGTGGTGTGAGGTGGGAGGCTGGGAGGCTTGGAAGCTTGGAAGCTGGTCTAGCCATCACCAACCAGCCTCCTCATCCGCACAGTTTCCTGGTCCGGTCAATGTGTAACGGTTCTGTGTGGCACTGGGAAAGCGACAAAGTTGCCAGCCAGGCAGCCTGCCTCTTCATTTCTCATATTAATGGCACCCAATAAGCCGGGGAAACAAGTTGTCAGTCCGTCTGCCCGTCCGAGAATCGATCGGGTCGTAAATTTACATTGCCTGCCAATAGGATAAGCCGAGGAAGTACTCATTGCTGAAATATTACAAACCAGTTGTGATGACTAACAAAGTACCTCATTTAAAGGCAAATATGCCGGGGATTACGAAAAATATTTGCTTGATTTATTCTATTTTGTTTTTTTTTTTTTCACACCCTTATAATTCCCAACCAGGTTTTGTAATTCTTCATGGAGTATGTATAAATAGAAGAGCCTTTGTCTGATTTTGTTAGTATATTTTTTTAAGTATTTTTAAGTCTTTTTGTATTAGTTTAGTTAGACCCTAAGCCACTAGTATAGTTACCTAGTAAGCCTTTAAGCTGTTTGTATATTAATCTAAAGGCTAGTTGCATTAGATTAGTTGCTGTTTAGGAGGCCAGTATTCTGGGGCCTGCAATAAGGTTGTCTGATTTTGATACTTTTGGGTATTCTAGTTCGCCTATAGGCATTAGCATAGTAACCCAGTAAGCCTATATCTAATTAGGTTACCCCAACGCGGTCGTAGGAAGACACCAGTGCAGTTTGGATCCGAAGTTTGCCGGATTCCATAAAAAGTTGCCACCGTATCTCGAGATCCCATTTCACACATTTGTTCGCGCTTCTTCGCCTCCATTTCTCGCCTGGCCCCTGGACTTGTTGTTTGCCCGTTAAGTATTTGATTTATGTTTTGGAAAATAGTCAACTCTTGTGAAATGCTGCTTATCGCTCCGCGGCCTGCCGCCCCTTTCTCCATTAGCTCCAATTAGCACATCTCTCCTCGCCTGGGCTTTGCTTTCGGTTTGCATATTTTTCTTTTCGATGATGCGCTCTCCGGCCCGAACCGGCCACAAATTCGAGTGAGTTACGAATACGAAAACCTGTTTCGCAGGCCCAGGGTTAGCCGATTCACAGAATCTGCGCTTAGAAGCCTCGACGCCTCCGCTACCCCCGGTCCCATGGCTCACGTTCCTGCTCGATCCCCGCAAGGAGTGGGCAGGACCGGGAGAGGCGGGAAAAAAGCGAGGAGTCAGGTAAAAAGTTCCAAAGAACTTTGGCACCCGAAGACTGGAGCGTGGTGTCTATGCACTATTGCTCGAGCTGGAGATACGTTTTGGGTGAAATACAGTTGTACGGCTCCTGTGTGCAACAGATTTAGCAACGAGTAATTTTACCTGCCAGTTGCTCCCGAGACTCGCTATGCTTGCGCCCTGTTTCGGGGGAAACGGAAAACGGGAACGGCTTTTGGCCATGCTCCGGGCTGTGTGGATTTTTGGCATTGAATATACAAAATTTGCAATGAACGAGCGGAGGCGACACTGAAAACAACTGACGTCATATGGCTGCGTCTGTTTGCCGACCGACCAAGTGTGCTGGTTGCGACGTTGAATTTGTATTTATTTATTCGCAAACACATTGCGAACAGCCAATGCTGGCTGTTACAGTGGCCCCTGCCGGCGGTAGTTGCTTTCACGAGTGTTTTCGTCAGGCCCCGCCAAATCGGATGATCCCTCCCCCTCGATTTCGGCGGTGAGTTTGGCCCATATCGAGGCGAGGCGAGGCTCGACTCTGTATCTGTATCTGTAAATGTATCTGTAAGATTTCGATTGCTTCTGCCGTGCCGATTGCAATTTGCATTGTGTGTGTGTGCTCCTTTTAGGTTTCTCGTTGCGAACTTGAAATTTGAGATTAAAAAGAACTTCCTCGGCTTTTCTCCAACTCAGCCGCGGCGCTCTCTGGTCTCCCTGGTCTCCCTGGTCGCCCTCCCTGTGTTTGCTCAGGCGTCGGCTTTCCGAACTTTTATTTATTTTCCTCTCATTTTTATCTCGCTGCCGCCTATTCGGTTTTCGTTTTTCGTGCAACAAGTGTGCGGCGTTTTGTGCTGCCTTTGTTTTTGTACCGTTTTTTATGTTAATTAACCAAAACGAGTTGCCGTCGTCGCTATTGTTTGTGTTTTGTTATGCTTGACTAGTTAAGCGCATAGAGCGGGAGAGTCTCCCTCCCTCCGGCCAGAGGCACCGAGAGCCAGAGACGCGCTCGTTGCGTAATGGGGGAAAACGTTGCTTTCAAACTGGGCGCGATCAAAGGTGAACCCCCTCCCTCCGGTGCACCTGTTACCCTCGGCCACCCTCCTCTCCCAGCGCAACCACAGCTGCAGCAGCCGCCTCTTCAAATCGAACTTGGAGAAAGAGTGGAGCTCCAGTCGAGACGAAACGAGACGAGTTGAGTTGAGTCGCCCGCCCTTCACCCAATTTTCGAGAAAAGGCAGCGACGCGTGAGAATTAATCAACGCCGTCGTCAGTGAGTCAGAGGAGCAGCTTCCAAGCAGCTTCCAAGCAGCTTGCAAGGCGCGGGGCGAGCGCGACCGATGATCGAGACAAGGAGATCACTTGGGGGGTCACACGGAAGATGCGGGCGAGTTCAATCCCCAGGTCTGCCAGAGCTAGAGCTACGATCTTTGGGATGCAGACTTCTGCGGCTCTAGCCATTACGGTTCCCAAGGCCCGCCCGTGCCGAGTGCAGCAGTGTCGAGTTTCGGTCGTTCGTTCTGGCTGGCTCTGTTTTACTGCCCGCGACCTCCAGCCGCCCCGGACGATCCGATCTCCACCCCCCGATTCGCCGCCTCGGGCACTCCACTTAACCATTTTCGTATCGTATCTTATCTTTCTCTTTTTTTTCCTCACTTGCACAACACTTGCGTGGGCTTTTACTTTTCTTCTGCTCGGAGCTGCTGGTTTTTAAGTGTTTTTGAAAGTGAAAGAGCGCTCGTAAGAAATAAAAGCTTCGCGGAGAAGTCTGAGTCGAGGTTGCGATATCTTTTGTCGAAAGGCAGAGATTCTGAAATGTTCGCGCGTGATTCCAGGGAAAGGAATGTGCACGAGAACATTCCTCAGAGATTCCTGCGTTTTGCACCTACTTTAATGGCTTACTTTTCCATAAATCAGACGAGTGACTCCCCCCCCATAAGATCCAATTGTTTGTCCATTGTTTACGTTTGCAAATACCAATCGGGTTCCAATCAATCAGTTCTGAGGTATCGCTGATTGGGAAACGCACCCAATATCTTCGGTCTTTAATCGGCAAGACCTCCGATACCCCGGGTGCGTGTGTCCATATTCGATTGCGTCAGTCCAGAAGCCAGAAACGTCTCGCTCCCCCGCCCAGAGCTCATCGTTAGATTGCATTTCATTTCGCCGAACACATCGCGCTTATATCATTTATAGGGGCAGCTTAGGGTTTCTTATTTACCGTCCCGAGTGATAAGGTGTGTGGGGTTGCGTTCTCGTTTTCTTGTTTTTTTTTTTTTATCAACTTTCGAGTTGATAAACTATTCTGAAGGGGCACGTACAAATTCGCGTTGCGGGGCGACTACGTAATGTTCTAAATTTAGTTTGTGAGCGTTACTGCTGATATCCCCAAACTGCTTGCAAAGAAGAGAGTAACGCGGATGAAGCTGCAATTCATTTAGCGGCCGGGAGGGAGCTGTGCAAGTGCGCTACAACTGGGCTGTGAGTCAGACAGAGTGGGACCTCCTTCTGGTGGTCGGTCGCCATGTGAGCCAGGCCACTCGATATCGCATTCTCACCAAGAAAATTCCGAGTGCCAGCCTAAAATGCCTATGTACATCCGGAGAGGCGGCGATATCACGCCTGTGTCAACATTGAGCG
This sequence comes from Drosophila ironensis, assembly GCA_021223825.1. Taxonomy (NCBI): domain Eukaryota; kingdom Metazoa; phylum Arthropoda; class Insecta; order Diptera; family Drosophilidae; genus Drosophila; species Drosophila ironensis. Next base: position 290,232 of record JAJJHQ010003331.1, on the reverse strand, counting down.
CTATCTGGGGCTGTTCTTTCGCTTATGATTTAACAAAAGCGTTTTGTGTGACGCCGATTGCTCGGCTCTCAGCGATTTCTTGGAAGCGGCGATGCCACGCCGAACCCGAGCGCTTGGCGCGCCGCAGAAGCTGAAGCTGATCCTTTTCGCCGTTAATTTCGAATGAAATTTTCATTGGTCGCCCCGCAAGACCGAGCGGCCCAGGTCTTCCAAGTTTGAGCACCGAGCCTCTCTCGGTGCATCCCCTGCAAGGGTTTCGCCGGACTTTTGGGGGTCCGAAATGCATTGGCATTGTTGATGGGCAGCCAAGCCAAGCCAAGCCGCCACTTCACTCCCCTCCAGCTCCCCGTTGGCGCCCCTCATGCTCTGCCATGGTTATAAAATGTAGCCCAACTTGCTTACGCAGGCAGAGTGGCGAGCCAGAGAGGGACACTCAAAAAGAAAGAGAAGAGGCCACCAGCGGGCCCCAAGCCCCGGCGAGCAGCGAACACCAAACCGCTAACAGCGAGCAGCGAGCTCTCTTCGCTGGCTGGCCCATCAGAGCAGCGGCATTTGGCTTGAAGTTGTGGCCAAGGCCAAGACCGGCGACAGGCTGCAAGCTGCAAGCAGAAGGAGGACTAGGAGGTCTTGCAGGAAGCCGTGCCATCTGGGACGTCAGGTCGAGAGTTTCGCAGTAATTTCAGGTCAGTAAGGGTGGCAGCCTTAAGGTAGTCAAGATAACTTGGCATTACCAATTGGAAGAAGGCACCGAGTTTACCTTTCAAGTTATTCGGAGTGCTAAGTTAAGTTTGACTTTAACCAGCCAAATCTGGTTAAAAAGCGGCCAAAATGCCCGCGCTCTCGGGGCTTTTAAGCACCTCCGCGCAGCAGCAGCGACGCAACGCAGCAGCAACACAGCAAGCGGCTCCACTGCTCGCTCGCTCGCCAACAAAGTCCAGAGACAGTCGCGACGGCGCGCTCGATTCAAGTAGACGTTCAAACGTTCACGATTTTGTTGGTTCTGCCGCTCTGTGCGTGTTTTGTGTGCCCGCCCTGTGTCCGCGTTGTGTGCTCGTGCCTCCGAAGCCAGCGTTGTTCCCGATCTGTTGGCCAGTTAGCCAGTTAGCCAGACACCTCACGCTCGTTGCTGTTTTGGCCAAAACTCCCGGCTCTCTCGCCGAAAGTTCGATTCGCCTTTTTTTGTTTGTTGTATGTTCTTTGGTGTTTTCTGGCGCCGCCGCACATGTGGATTCAAAAAGCGGAGGAAGTGAGCCGACAGCAATAGCATCAAACTGCGCCCAAGCCCAATCGAAAAGCATCAAACTGCGGTTGGTATTTAACAGTTTTTCCTACAAGTTTTACCTTTTTTTTAAGTCCCAACTAAACTCAGCGAGTGAATGAGTGTGTGAGAGAGTGCGAGGTGGACAGTCAACGGCTTTTCTGAACTGACATACTTTCTAAAAGCAGCAGCAGCCGTAGCCGTAGCCGCAGCCGCAGCAGCAAAAAAACCAGAGGCGGCCAAATCTCTTGGCCATCGGCAGAAAGTACAGTGATCCCTCTCCGCTGAGCGAAGGGCAGTTGTCGCGCTAAATTCCAAATGGGATCGCGTGGTGAAAAGGTCGCAGTGGCCTCGTTAGAACCGATCAGCTGATCAAACAAAACGTCTGGAGGTTCCATCGCTTTCGGTGCACTCCATCTCACTTTGCTGTTCTTCACTGTAGCCGTGGTGGCGGCCAGGTGCCACACACAGTCACTGCGGCAGGTTAACACCCTGCTCAACGACACCCCCTTTGGCGCCCGACGCCAAACAAGTTGAGCGACAGGTGCCGTGGTTAGTGGTCCGGCGAGGAGATGGAGGTGGAGGTGGAGGTGACCGGTGACCAAAGCCAAATCCGAAACCTAATCAAACTGGATACTCAGCTGGGTACTGTCATCTGCTGCATGCAGTGGCGGCCACTAAACAAAAACCAACCGACAGGAAGCCGCTGCACTCCAGGTTTGGTGAAAAAATGCCATCGAATGCCGATTTTGTGGAGCACAACTTCCTCTTGCATAAGTTATCCGCAGCGATTTTGATCAAGAAAGGCTTCTGCCACTTTGAACCCCCCCAAATCGGGCAAGTGGCTTGAAAACTCGATGTTGTTTTCCCAGCGTCCCGTCCAGTGGCCGAGGTTGCAAGCCACCCAGAGACCAGCGGCAAGCAATCATCCGATGTGACTCCATCCGCATAATGTAATGTACGCTTTCAAAGTACACTTTGCGCTGTGGTCCAAAAAGCAGTATCCGAATCGTCCAAAACTAAAACGTTTTTTATGGCTATCAAAGTCTTAAGTGTGATGGCATTGGGGCGGAGCGGATGGGGGAGGGGCAGAGCCACACGGCATGCGATCGTCGAGCTGTGCGCGTGTCGCAATGCATTTAAATTCGCTTTTTAATTTCTCAAATAATAGAGTAATGCATATTAACGTTCCATTCCATCATTTTATATCTGCTTTTTGCCTTTTCCCTGGCTGCCTGCCTGCCTGTTTCTTCTGCTTAAACTCGAGTGAGTGAGGGAGGGAGGGAGTGTGTGTTGTGTAGTGTTGTGTCGGGCAGTGAGTGCAAATTAAATGTTTTATCAGGTGCATACAGCTTACTCTTTATCTCCGCACCTGACTCGGACCGCGTGCCGACTGCGACTGCGGCGACTGCGACTGCGACCCTGGGACGCAGCGTGCACTCGCCAGGCGTCGCCTTGTCGCTTCGTTTTGATGCATTTGAATAGGTCCAAGAGCCAAAGACAAGACGCTTAGAAACTATGAAGTACATATTTCTCTGCTTGTACAATTATTTGCCCGCTTGAACACACATTTTCAGCAAAGTCAAAAACGAAAAACTCGTTTTCGTAGTCACAAAAGCCACCTGAAATCCAGAGGCCACCTGTTGGGCGATCACCGTTTCATGTTCGGTGTTTGCTGGGTTACCTGAGAATAGTGGTTACCTGTCTAGCTGGCTGCCCGAGAGGCAGGCAGGCAGGCTGGCTGGCTGGTTTTTTATGTTGTTAGTTTATTTTTTTTTTTATTATTTTCGCTTGCGGGCGGAGGAGGAGGAGATTGGTTGGTCGGTCGGTCGGTGAAAATAGAGAGGGCTCAATCACTGGCCATCCATCCATCGTTGGCCGCATTGCTAAAATTCCGCAGCTTTCTTTTGTTGTTTCGCAGCCTCCAAAAGTTGTTAATTTCGCCGCTGCTGCCGCACCCAAAGAAACCGAAAAAGTAACAACAAAAAGGCTTCTAAATTCTGTCGGCCGCTATATGTGAAGGTCAGTTAACCAGCGAGCGAGAGAGTTCTAAAAACAATTCGATGACGCTTCATTGATTTCCAATAACTTGGACTTATTTGCATACAAAGTTGACTTGGCACTCCCGCCGCCCCCCGGGCGGTAGTTAGTTGCCTGTATTATTGTAGTCATTAGCACAATCCCCAGCTGAAAATGTCAAAAAACCAAACCAGCTAACCAGCTAACCAGCAAACCAGCAACTCTGTCCCAACGGAATTTCGCTGAATAGTTTCGATTCTAAAGCCTGTTCAATGTGTTTACAACACATTATCTAGACTAACTTTACGTTCGTGACCTTTTATTTTGCACCCGTCTTCACTTTGTTCTTTTCGCTGTCCATAAAATGCATACAACACCTTTCTGCTTGTTGGTCACATGTGCAGCATACGAGCGTTCTTAAGTATTTAGCTTACATGCCCATAAAAACCGAAAGACAGCTTTGGCAGCATCTACGTTTTCCTCTTTTTGTACCCGTTTATTTTTTGTTTTACCAGATGCTTTTCGATTTTTCTGACCCGACTTCCCCATTGGATAAGTCTGAATTTATCAGTATTTCCTTTCGGAATTTTATAAGGAATTTATCGATACTATTTGTAATCTATTTGGCAGAAACCCAAAGAAAAGGTTTCCCTTATTACACCTGCTGCAATAATAAATAAACAGCTTATAGAATTTCATTCAATATTTACAATGCAATAAACGAATTTTGTTATTACATTTAGTAACAAAGTACCGGGTATTCTCCAGCGGTACGCTCGGCTCCAGTTTCTCCTACTTCTTGCTCCTCTTGTGGATTCTTTAATTATATTTAGAAGCGCCTGTGAGTTGTCTGGCTTTTGGGAATGTATGAGCACGTTTCCACGTACGTACTTCGAAGGTGAGGAGGCGTGTCAGCTGAGAGATCGCCAGACACATTGCACTTGGGCTTCAACTTGACTTTTTGTTATCCGCGCGTTGCTGTGCGTCAAAGTTCAAGGTGCAAGAATTACAAAAAAATAAAATAAAACTACAATACCTCCGAGGTGATGGTGTGTGTGACGATAACTTTATGAGCTGCCTTTTTGAAATTTTTCAAGCCTGAGCTCACCGAACACCTTTTTAACCTCATCATCATCATCATCGTAATCATCATCCCCAACGTCATCATTGTTATTGTTAATTTACTATTATTGACTTTGGCCCGGCGCACACGTTTAAAAATAGTAGATTATTAATTGTTGAGGTGACTAATTGTGCCTGCTGTTTCTTATTTTGTGTATATTTTTTCACATTTCCTCTCATCCAAGGTGGTGCTGCGGCACATTTAATTGCATGCCGATTGAATTGTTTGTTCTAATTGCATGACTCAGGTGTAATGTCGGACGTTGTCGGGAGGAGCAGAACCCATATTTTGGGCGAAATGCACATTAGTTCTCTCCCTAAGTTGTACAAACCAACATGAGGTGAAGCTCGAATGAAGTGTGTTTTTCGCATTTCAATTGTGAAAACTCAAGTGTGGAAGTGGAAACATGTGGCATATGCTAAATGCATTTACTTTTCATTGGCACGCTGTTGATAATTTGATTTGGGTTGTCCCTGATAATTCAATTTGTCAATTTCTTGACGGTGAAGCAACATCGAAAGTGTTTGGAACCGAAAACTTAACGAGGCTTTAAGACGGGAACGTTAGCAGAGATCAAACCCGGCTATGACGCATTTAATTGCTTAGTGCGGCGGCATAACCTGCACTGCCTTGCCATTGAGCTGTCTCCAGCTCACCCCGCGCCCATCCTCCCATCCTCCCATCGAAATGTACCTAATCATCTCCGTAAAAAACTTGGAAGCTCGCAGCGGGCAAAAGCGAGTAAAAATAGTTGCCATGGCTGTTTGTTTTACTTTTTAATGTTGTTTTAATGGAGGCTGTGTGTGTGTGCCGCTGAGTGCGATTGTTTGCCCGTGTGCACATTTTCATTAACGCTTATTTGTTAATGGCTGTGTGTTGGCTCTTCTCTCCTTCGTGCTTTTCCCTAGCCGTGAGCTGTGTTGCTGAGAGCTGTGGTGGCATATAAATCAATCAGAAAGATATTTGTCAATGGGAACCTGTCGGCCCTACGGTCGGTCCGTCGGTACGAACTCCCCAATTGATTGTATTGAATGAGTGACTCATAGGATCCAAATAAAACGCTTGACATTGGGGCGCTTATCCAGGCCAATTCGGTTATTGAATAACCGAGATTGCGGCGAATTGATTGCAACTGTCGAAAGCGTTTCCGGTTTTTCCCCTCCTCGGCTCGGGAACCGACGGCGGCGAGGCAACAATTGAAGTTGGGGTTGTGTGCATTAGCGTATGCATAACCTCAATGCCCAATGTCACGCATATCATTTACCATTCGGCCTTAGAGCTGAGCTGTCTCCATCTTTCCATCTCGTATCTCCGCACTCTATTGTCGTCTCTGCGCTCTTTGCAATATTTGCACGGGCTGTACGGCGGCGAATGCACGGCGAGAAAAATAAACGCCCCATCCTGCACTCGGATAGAGAGATCTGCGTCACGCCAATTTCTCGCTGTGCAGCCAATTCGAAATGAAACGAAATGAAATTAGCTAACAAGTCGGGGCTGTGTGTAACCGTGCGTCAGCTCACTCATAAATAAGTTGCGAATAATATACGAACGGGGGACATAAAAATAAATAATGCCAGTTGGAGCCATCCACATCTCCGTCCCGCTCTCCATTCGGCCGTGTTTGTTGCATCATAAGGCATGCCTCCGCGCACAGTGCATGCAAATTGTCTGCGTTTTATAATGGCTTGTAGCCGAAACGAAAAAGTCCCCTCCCGGCCGGCCGGCCAGCCGGCCAGCCAGCCAGCCAGGCAGCCGATACCCCCGCGCATGTCCCTTGCATACTATACTGACTGAACAGTATTTATCATTTGACAATTGCCGTGCGTTTTGTCTTTGCGAATCCGTCATTTAAATAATTGTCGCTCAGGGCTGAGGCTGAAGCCGAAACTGAAAGCGAAAACGAGCACGAACACGAAAACATTAGCCATGGCAAACAGTCGTAAATAAGCCAGGGCAACAAGTGGGCGCAGCACTCGTTTGGCCCAATAAATTCGCAGTAAAACGGGGCGGATGAGTAACGCGCTCATATCCCAGTGATGACTGTACCGGTACCTGTACCAGGAATACTCTATACCTGGCCACATCCCTTACAACCACCGCCCCAACACACTTGTTCAGACCTTTTTGGGGTATTAATGGTGGGTACTTTGGGAATTTGCCGGTGAATAACATTTCAATTGAAACCTGTGGAATGCGTTGAGTGGTTACGGGTACGGGTACGGGTACAGGTAAGCTTGTTAAGCGAGCCAATAATTATGTGTTACTTTTCAACTTTGTTGCTCATTATGGGTAAATTTAATTGTGCATTGGCCTTAGAAAACTCAAGCCTGACTTGTTTCAAGCTTGAATGTTAAAAAAAAACGTTGTTGAATGATTCAGTATGGATGAATGTTAACCAGTGTTGTCGAATGGTATTCAATTTTGTTGGCAAAACTAATAAGGCTGATTTTTTTCTGTGTTGCTGTCGATGTTTTGCCAACATGCGACACAATTGTCTTTCCTGACGCTGTTTGCTGATTTCTCATAGTGCCCATATCGTTGCTTTTATTATTTTTCCATAGTACTCGTACACGTACTCGTACCCCTACCCGTGCCCGTACAAGTGTGGGCCAATGACAAGATATTCCCGCCACCTTTATCAGGAGTTTGTTCCGTTTTTGGTCTCCTATTTGCCAATTTCTAATTGTTTCCCCAACCCCGCGAGCAAGAGCATTGTGTTTTATTGTTGTTCGGTGAGGCATATAAAATATTTTTAGGCCAATTGCCCCGCGATTGTGTACCTGAAGTTAGATAAGATATGCACATGATTTCATTGTAAACGTTGTTGGGTCACTATTTGCTGTATTTGCTGTAGTCGGTCGTCGTGTTGTAGCGGCGGTGTCGCCACGGCTGCGAGCGGAAGTGGCTTTGACAACATTAACGCTAACTTGATTTTATTACCATTTGTGTTACCAATTCCAGCTGCGGCTGCGGCAGCGACTGCGGCTGCGACTGCTAATGCTGGTAGTACACGTCCGAGCGATTCGGAGCAATCCGAAAACCAATCACGTAGCGGTTGCAGTCATTAGGTTCGACATAACGGACGGAAATGCATTTCGGCCATTTGTGTTTGACATTTTTTTCTATTACCGAATGCTCGCATATTAATTTCAGGCTAAGCGAGTGATTAAAACTCATTGAGAATCAAGTAATTCACGTAGTTCCCCCCAGCCCCCCCGGCTTTTGTATAAATCTGCCATTTTCGATGAGGGGAAACAAGCTATAGAAACTCAAAACAATGCCATCCATATTCAAATAAACCTGAATGCCCCCGGGAAAACTCATTGTCCGTCCCTGGACACTATAATTATACCTGGTATCGTAGCCGCTGAATGGCCGGCTCCCTGATAAGCCCCACGTCACTTATGTAATTTGACCCAATTAAGATTATCGGTTAAAAAACCAAACCACAAAAAGCAAAAATAATAATGAGCGTTTCAGGGTTTTCAGGGTGATCCCGTGCACACACACACACACACACACACACGATACAAATCACCACGCAAATTAGTTCGACGTGAAAACTTTCCATTGATTGAGTGCTGCCCCCCGAAGTCGATTTGTGGTGGTGGGAGCCCCAGAACTGGCCAAATGCTTTTGCCAAGCTCATCGTCAGTCCCGTGCGCCGACGATGATTGGTACAGTTTTCAAAGTGGCAAGTGGAAACATAATTGTGAGCAGGACTCCATCTCCAAAGCCTCTGTGTTTTTTTTTTTGCGTTTCCCATTAGCGTTATTTAGCGCAAAATCATAGCCATAAATTCCTCAAATCCGTCACCGGGCACAGGAAAGCCCATTGTTCTGGTCACATGCAAGCAAAATAGAAGAATGGGAGTGAAGCCCGGACATGACAGAAGCGCGTGGACACTGGGAGCAGCGACTGGTCCGGTCCGGTCCGGTCCCCCTTGCTGATGTGCTGATGTATTTGCGTGGCACGATAATTGTGGCACGAGTATTGTGTGTCTTCCCCCTTATTTCAAAATTTGTTCGCTGTCGGATATGTGTTTTCTTTACGTGCCCGACTCTGTTTGCTATCTAAAACATTTAAGCCTGATTTGCTTCATTAAATCGTCACATTTGTCATTGGGTGCTGCCTCCCTCCTCCGATTATTTCAACCGCTGAGGTGCCCTGTTTTCACCGAATGCCAGCCCTGCTATGTAGTGTCAGAGCCGATAATTTGTGATTAGCTATCAGAGCTTTTAAGGGGTTTGCCTTTGGGGTGTCATCGGCAAGTAATTTAGTAGGGGGTATTTATACTCCATACGCTCAAAAGCATTTGTAAGAACAAGAAACGGCTGGCAATTTGATGCGCTGTGTTGCAGACCAGATATGTTTTTCTTGTCATTCAGCTGCCTTTTTACGAACTTTACGATCAGCTGTGGCCGATTGCACGGAACAGTAATGAATGAATCTGAATCAACCACTCTATTTTTATTATCCTCCGCCATTTGGTTTACTTGGCAAGTTGTTGTTACAGTTGCTGTGCTGATCGCTTCATTGCCTGCTGTTGCTCGCTTTAATTATTGGCTTTTTGTGGAAAGCAAAACTCCTAAAACTGAAACTGGCTGAGAAACTCTAAAAGCCGAGAAAACGACACATAATTGCTGGAATTAAAAGAGCCCCTGCGGTGGAGAGGAGAGGAGAGGAGCGGAGGAGGAAGTGAGCTGTATTTGATGGCCATTTGTATTGTGGGGCTTTTAGCAGAAGAGGTAAAGAAAAGTAAAAGCCCCGACGCCTGGGATGCGGACCGGGTATTCCTCCATTTGAAATGTGGATTCAAAAATGCGTTGCGCGTACGCTCAGCCGTTTTTGTGCCCCATCAAGTGTCTGGGTTTTTCTTTGCCTGCCGACTCTGTCCAAGCGATAAACGTGATTTTTCTTGCCCCTGCTTTGAGATGGTTTCTGTTTGTTAATGTATCTTTAATTGAACCCATTACTGTTGCTAATAGATATTCAGCCTGGTAATTTATGCCATCTCAAAGGACATTGGAAACCCGGGCAAAGCAGCCCCGCTGCGATAGATTGAGCGTTTGATGGGAACACCCAACCTTCGCAACCTCCCCTGGTGGTTGCCATTACATGGCTTTTAAATGCTACATCTATTTTTATAATTTTTTGTTCGAGTATAAATTTGCCAAATCATTTCCGCCGCCACAGTGCCGAGCGATCAAAGAGCCTGGGAGAGCCGGCGCAAAAACAATTTAAATTAAATAAAATAAAATCGCAATTAAGTATCAAACCCCGAGCCGAGGCCCAGGCCCAGGCCACAGAGGAAGTGACGCTCTCACACGCTCGTTGGTGGAGCTTGGAGCTCTGTTCATTCATAAAAAGTCGGCGTCGGCAGCAAGAAGAATGGAGAAGAAGGGGCAGGATGCACTTAATCACCCCACTGGTTGTCCGTTGAGTTTCAATTAAATTTTCTATTCCCTCGGCGACACGGTCCCGCTCGATCGGGGGTACCAGGCCCAAGGAATTCGTCGATGTTGCCAGGGTTTTGGAAATAAAAGAGTTGGTACGAAAACCCAGACCAAACTCATTCGCGACATCATCGGAAAGTAGAGGCATGACCTCATTTTGTTCGATTTTCGAGGAGCCCTCTTCAAGTTCACGCAGTGGCGATAATAAATGTGGCATGATGTCATTTGTGCAAAGAAAAGAGCCAAGCTGCTAGTGTTCGGAAAGGCAGGCACGATCCAAAGGGATCGTAGCAAGACCCCTAGCCTGTGCTTGTGCCTGTGCCTGTGCTTGTGCCTGTGCGCTTGCTCGCTAATTTGTCAACTTTATTACGAAATGTGAATATATCGCTTGTGTAAATGTCACATAATATCAATTTGCATTCCACGCCAGGCCAATAACTGGAATCACAGCCCCTTCGGGGCGTCGCTGCGCGATGTTTCGGGCGCTAATGACAATTCATTTGCATTTCTTTGGAAATCGAAAAGGTTACTCGGAGATATCAAAGGAACAAGCATAGTCGGGGGTCGGGACTATTCAAATACTATTCAAGTACTTGACTCACAATCCCATATATTTTGCACTCATTCGAGGTGTTCTCTTGAAATAGACATCTTCGATGCTTGATAATGTAAATATCACCAAATTGGAAGACAAACACATTTTGAAGGTAACTAATTTTGACCCGCGTCTGTTTAGTTTTGTCAATTATGGAAGCAAACAGATTTTTCGGAGACCAAAGATCACGGGGAAGTTGTTTCAAGCTGAATCTCGCAGGGCGCTCGGTCGGTCTGTTTCAGACTTTACCCATAACCATTAACTAGTTTATTTCCGTTGGCCCATTAAGCAGTGTTCGGCCGAGACACATTCTGATCAATTTGGTAGGAGAAACGACTCTAGAACGTGCTGTTTTCGTACCCATTTGACGCATGCACTCGGCGCTTGTCGCAGTGCCAGGTGAAATCATAAATACTTATAAATCTGTATCGCATGATCCGCTGTCGCTTGTGCAGTGTGTCTAGCTGGTTTCCCCGTTGTAGTGCCTCTCCCTGTTGGCCAATTTGGCACACATTTTGCGGCTAAATAGGAACAGCTACCTTGCTTTCAATCGATTTGTCATCCCCCAACTGAATCATCATTGTATAGCTCCTCAAGAGCAGTTGTGAAAAGCGGCTGTGTTGTCCCAGAGTAAGCCGCTTTTCTTCGATTATTCACAATGGGTGGTGGCGCTTCTTTTTCGTATAAAAAGGCCTTGCTTTAATTCTGTGCAGCCTTAGTTGGTTGCAGTTCTTTGCTGGTGGAGCTAACGCTCGAGGGTTCTCTAGTGAATTTACGAAGTATTAACCAAGTATTTCTTTCCTTGCAGATTGAAGCACAAACTCGAAGGATAACTGAACGATAATCAAACCGTCAGCAAGTAGCACTTGGTTTTACATCAACAGGAAGAGACAAGAAGCTGAAAAATGTCTCCAAAAGCAGTAAGTTTAAGTTGTATCCATCAACCAACAAAATAGAAACAGAAAATCGCAATCTCGTGAGGGAAAAATCAAAATGTTATTAGCTCCCAGCGCTTTTGACAAGAACGTTGGTAAATTAATATAGATTAGTTGCTGTAGGAAGGCCGTCACAAGTTATCAGCCATCGAAAAATGTCACTCTTATCGAAAAGCACTCGAGTTGCAGGAATTGTCGTCAATTGCAGAGATTTGTTGGGGATCGGATCCCATCTTTTAATAGAAAGTCACCGGAAAAAGCGGCAAGTGGCCTGGCCGTTGCGAAGACGTCATCGATTGCTGACGTTGTCCTACTGCTTGCTGTGGGCTTGCTGTCCTGCAAACTTGGACATTTGCCAGCAAATTTCATCATATTACTTGGGCCGGGAAGGAGGGAGGTTGGGAGATTAGCTGACAATGGACAACGGACGACAACGAGACGTCATCGAAGTGCGCGACAATGAATGGAAAATCGAAATTGAACAGCTTTCACTCGTGGCCCGCGCAATCTTTAATTAACATTTTCGGCCGCCCATCAGATCGCTGAAATCACCTAAATGGGACTTCTTGTGCCCATCGACGAATGCCGCAATGGTGAATTTGATTTGTGATGGATGGCTTGTGATTTGCCATGAGTACGAATTTTGGGGGGAAATTCCGATACGATTTTCCCCGATTTACGGACAACTTTCCCCGTGTCGATTGACTTTTACCCCCGTGTTCGTGTGTGCTCTATAAATGTTTGTTCTGCTTTTCCAGGGAGGGGTTAATTGCTTCGCTTCGAATTAAATAGAACTGACAGGCAACGCGTCGTATGATTGACGCTGATTTGTTTGCCCACCTTGGGCCCCGGGCTATTGCGCCTCGTCCGTCCACCTTTGCCTTGTTTTCTCCAACTGTCTGTCCGTCCGGCTATACAGCAATAGTCGAGATACTAGCAAATTTCCGAAAGTATTGCCCCAATGTATTGCCCACAACAGAAACGTTAGCGTATAACTACATTTTTGAATAGGGTTTTCCTCATTCCTCTTGGCTGCTCATGACCGACCCCTTAGGTCAGCAGTTACTCGGAGTGGAGTGTCAGCTCTACTTTTGTCGTACAATTTTAAATGCATAATTAACATGCAATTCATATTAACTTGACAGCGTACAAATGATTCCCCCGCAGCTACCTTTGCTCGCCCCCAAAGGCACAAATTAAGTTCACTTTTGTTGTTTTTTCTTGGCTTTTAGTCTTTTGCGCTGCTGCTGCCGCTGCCGCTGCCGCTGCCGTTGCGGCTTTCCCACTGTTTTTCCAATTGGACGTTTTTTGTTGTGTCTTCCGTTCGTTCTGCCTCTGCTGTTTTTCCAATACCTAGTGTGCTTCTGCTTTCCAGCATTTTCCATTCTCGACTTTCTGCTTTCCTTCTGCTTTATTTTGGCTTAAATATGCGCCGTGACTCTGGCATTTACTACAGTTGCCGCTGGACAACACACAGAATCGCTTATTGGCCGCGTCGCTCGCTTCGGTTTCCCATTTTCCGACGGTCGCTCAAAGATTTTCCCAGCCGGAGATTTGCATAGAAAAGCGCAATAATTCAAAGGCTACTGCGCAACCCGTTTTCGGTGCCCAAAATGGTCGTCGTATCCGACAGCCGTGTCCGCTTGCCGCGTTATGGCGGAGTCAGTGTTAAACGGAAAACGGTACGGAAATTTGATTGAATTCCATAGACAATTTGAATGCTAGATGGTGTTTAAACGTTTTTAACCCTCAGCCTCAGCCCTTTCAAGAACTCCCTATCCCTTTTTTAAATTGCATCAGAATGCGCAGCCTTCTCAACACCTTTTTATCCGTTTTATTAGTCATTTAGAGAGAGCCAGAGCCCCTTCAAACATTTTTTTATCGTGTACTGCAGTCTTGTGGCTAACCAAAATATAATGACCAATTTTTGAAGTGATAAAAGAAAAACCGGTTGGAGCAAACTTTAATTTCTACCAGTAATTTTTCCCAACGTCCCAAGGGGGCAAATAGCGCTGGCAGTAACAGAACTATAGCAGCGGCGGTTGCATTAACCCCAAAACGTTAATTGGATTGAAATGGAAAACGTTTTCAATTTCCCAACACTGTGTCACGTTTGTTTTGAATTCAACTGCAGAACTGCCAGCGGCTTAGACCAGCAAACCAAACAATGAGCGCTGCAAACTCGAAACTATCAAAGCAAAAAGCCCAAAATGTGAGGATGTTTGAATATCTCTGGAACTGGAATAACAAATACCATCTAAAAATTACCTTCACACACGATTTTTAGATATGTGAAGAATGGTCGGTATCGAATTCAAATATCAGTTTCTTTACTATCTGCAACTATAATCCCAATCTTCCGATTCACGTGCCCTTGACATGTGTGTTGTGGTTTTCGGGAAATGTTTTGGGTTGTTTTCTTGGATACTTGATTGGTTGCACCGACTTTTACACCAATTTCTCTGCGACTTTTCCCCGAATCCCCTCGATTCCCCGTCGTGTGTTTCCACTGCCTACCTTTGCTGGCTGTTATTGTCATGCCTGATTGATTTTTGCTGTTTTCCGTGCGTGATTTTTCACTGCGACCCGCTTTCCTTTTTCAAATCTGTCTCAATGTGTTTTCTTTTTCCTCGGCGGCCCCTCTGTTTTGGCGGGCTTTGCAACATGCACTCGAACTGGAAGGCCCGGCCCGGCCTATGCCAGTCCAGGCATATGCAAGCCGAGTAGTAATTGGTTTTTGCATTTTCCGTTTCCTTCGCTGCCAGCGAACGCGAAATTAGAGCTCTTGGCACGTGCCCTCCCCACATGTTGGCTGTTGCTGCCTCTCGAGCCCAGTTAATCCACCGGATAGCGGAGAAAAAAGAGCCAGAAAAGACTGCCCCCAACCTGCCACCTGCCGCCTGCCGCCTGCTGCAACCAGCAACCCGATAAGTGTCAGAACATTGCTTGTTGATCGAGTAGGTCGCCCCTTCAGTCACCTTTATCAAGAGAAAAGCCGGCAGGGATTGGCATTAACATTGAAAACGGGTGTAGCCCAAAGTGGCAACACGGACTGCCAGAAGAAAGTGCCCAACGCCAGAAATCAAAGTCAACCCCGCGAAACCTTAATGCACAATCTATTTTCGGGGCTTGCAATAGACTTCTTCATGAATGTATTTATTTGTAGCATGACAGTTATGTAAATTAGGACGTACATTAAGTCAACCGCACAAACACTGTACAGTGTTGACTACTCCACACCAATTTTGCTGTACAACTATGGCCCTCTTACTCATACCCAAATATACTTTGCAGAAAAAGTGTGCCCACTTCTAGAATAGGTGATTCAATTGCCGTTTTGAATGCAGAAGTCTAGTTGGCAAGTTGGTTTTGAAAGAAATATCGATTAGCCTGAAAGGAATATCGATTAGCCTAGCCTTAAACGTCAAACGTAAACGTCAAACCTGAAACGTCAGGCCCATAACTCATTCGTCAGGCCAATGCCAATCGGTTATTTGCTCAACAAATCCTAAATTTTTTTTCATCCGTATAGTTAAACGTGCGCGTCACGACGATGGACGCTGAACTGGAGTTTGCAATTCAGTCGACTACAACCGGCAAACAACTGTTTGATCAGGTGGTCAAGACCATCGGGCTGCGTGAGGTATGGTTCTTCGGCCTCCAGTACACCGACTCAAAGGGCGACTCCACATGGATCAAGTTGTACAAAAAGGTAAGTTGCTGCCACTATATGATTATGAATACCAATATGAATAGGCCAAGTCAGTGATTTAAGAGGGCGGGCTGGGCGATGCGATCGATTAGTTTAAAGTTTTAAAACGTTTGAGCCGAATTCAATTACAAATGTCGTATAGCCCGAATCGCCGGCCATAAAGACCATGAAGTATTTGAAGCGCGTGAAGAAGTACGTGGACAAGAAGACTGCCGACAGCAATGGAGTCAACCAGGCCGAGACCAGTGAAGAGGACGACGATGCCGATGACATGGTGGGCCCTCCCAAACCGGGAATCCATTAAAAACCCCCGCCCAGAGTCCGAGTTCCAATGCTAGATTACAAATCGTTAGACCCCTAGAACTCGTTGATATCCCCCTAGTTTGTTTGCCTCAAGTTTGATCGCAGTAAACCCAAAGACCCCAAACACTAATAAAGAATATGTTCGTTTTATTGCTGCACCAACAACAGACTGGATCAATGCCGTTTTCGACTTGGGTAACCCTCAGCGAAATGCACCCTTTTATTCCATATTTTATTATTATTATTTGTTAGCCTTTTGTGTTACTTGAAAGTAAACATGCGGTTGGAGTTCTCAAGATTTTATTCGGAGAATTTCAACAGCTTAGTAGTTTTCGATTACAACTTGTCGCGCTTCCTAAACTAGCGTTTTAATCCAATCCCTTCCTCGGGCTCCGCAGGTGATGAACCAGGACGTGAAGAAGGAGAACCCCTTGCAGTTTAGATTCCGAGCCAAATTCTATCCAGAGGACGTGGCTGAGGAGTTGATCCAGGACATCACACTGCGCCTGTTCTACCTGCAGGTGAAGAATGCCATATTGACCGACGAGATCTACTGTCCGCCGGAGACTTCCGTGCTGCTCGCCTCGTTCGCCGTGCAGGCGCGCCACGGTGACCACAACAAGAGCACCCACACAGCCGGCTTCCTGGCCAACGACCGTCTGCTGCCGCAGCGCGTCATTGACCAGCACAAGATGTCCAAGGACGAGTGGGAGCAGTCGATCATGACTTGGTGGCAAGAGCACCGCAGCATGTTGCGCGAGGACGCCATGATGGAGTATCTGAAGATCGCGCAGGACCTGGAGATGTACGGCGTCAATTACTTCGAGATCCGCAACAAGAAGGGCACCGACCTCTGGCTGGGTGTCGACGCCCTCGGCCTAAACATTTACGAGCAGGACGATCGCCTGACCCCGAAGATCGGATTCCCCTGGTCCGAGATTCGCAATATCTCGTTCTCTGAGAAGAAGTTCATCATCAAGCCGATCGACAAGAAGGCCCCCGACTTTATGTTCTTTGCGCCCCGCGTCCGCATCAACAAGCGCATCTTGGCCCTGTGCATGGGAAATCACGAGCTCTACATGCGTCGCCGCAAGCCGGACACCATCGATGTGCAGCAGATGAAGGCGCAGGCGCGCGAGGAGAAGAACGCCAAGCAGCAGGAGCGGTAGGCATTCAGCATTCAGCACCTAACCTAATCTAACTGACCACACCGAACTGACTGCATTGTATCCATCCTCCCCATCCTCTTTTACAGTGAGAAGCTTCAGCTGGCCTTGGCTGCCCGTGAGCGTGCCGAGAAGAAGCAGCAGGAGTACGAGGACCGCCTGAAGCAGATGCAGGAGGAGATGGAGCGCTCGCAGCGCGACCTGCTCGAGGCCCAGGAGATGATCCGCCGCCTGGAGGAGCAGCTGAAGCAGCTGCAGGCCGCCAAGGACGAGCTGGAGCTGCGCCAGAAGGAGCTGCAGGCGATGCTGCAGCGTCTGGAGGAGGCCAAGAACATGGAGGCCGTGGAGAAGGCCAAGCTCGAGGAGGAGATCATGGCCAAGCAGATGGAGGTGCAGCGCATCCAGGACGAGGTCAATGCCAAGGACGAGGAGACCAAGCGTCTGCAGGACGAGGTGGAGGAGGCCCGACGCAAGCAGGTCAGTGCGGTAAATTGAAAGCTGGCAACTGCTTTCCGAGTAGGAAACTAAATCACCATATTCCCCGACAGGCCGAAGCTGCTGCCGCCCTGCTGGCCGCATCGACAACGCCCCAGCACCACCACGTGGCCGAGGATGAGAACGAGAACGAGGAGGAGCTGACGAACGGCGACGCCGGCGGCGATGTGTCCCGCGACCTGGACACCGACGAGCATATCAAGGATCCCATCGAGGACCGGCGCACGCTAGCCGAGCGCAACGAGCGCCTGCACGACCAGCTCAAGGTAGGCTACCCTTTGATGTGAGCCGGCTCCGACCTCGAAACTAATCCGATTTCTTTTTGCATTCCAAAGGCCCTGAAGCAGGACCTGGCACAGTCGCGCGACGAGACCAAGGAGACGGCAAACGACAAGATCCATCGCGAGAACGTGCGCCAGGGACGGGACAAGTACAAGACGCTGCGCGAGATCCGCAAGGGCAACACAAAGCGTCGCGTGGATCAGTTCGAGAACATGTAAAGCGTAAGCGTAGGGCGTGAAGCGTGTAGCGTATAGCGCACACGCAAACGCAAACACAAGGCACCAGCCTCTGGGAGTCGAGGTTCCAAAACGAAAGAGAAAGAGAAACAGAAAGATATAATAACTTACAAACAAACAAACAAAGGAAACATAAGATAATGATAACGATATTGATGATGAGATGATGATGCAACAAGAAACATAATTCCGGTCGCAGCGACCAGCTATACTGAAACTTTACACCCCAACCTTCTATCCGCACAGGATATCCTGCCTCCTAATTTGAGAACACACAAAACCTAGGGATACATTCTGTTTGACCGCCGTTGTTTTGTCCGGGAGGAGCGCGTGCATAATCAAATCGAAAACAGTTTAGATATGCCCATACACGCACCCACATATTATTATAATTATTACATATATATATATTGTATAACCGAGAATACGGCCAGGACGACGACCAGACCAACACGTCAAAGTAAAGGACAATCAGCCGAAAACCAATTGATGAAATCGGGCAACTAGCAGCATTAGCCTCCACACCGCCTCCGACTCCCTTCCACCTACGCCACCATAATGATAAACAATAATCATAGAGAAATGTACACACTTATTTTTCCCCAATGTGGAGATTCATAGAGAAATCGAAACAAATATAAATGGAATGAATATACACCAGCAACTGCAGCAACAACAACAAAAAACCGAACCGAACCGAAAGAACAGAACACAACAGAGCGAAGCGAAACAAACCACTATTTGCATTTTTCCCCCGTTATAATTATGTTTATTATATAATTAATATTTTTTTTTTAATTTGTATAATTAAATAAGAACTTGATTAATTGTTTCTTAAATTAACTTGAGAGAGAGCAACAAACAAGCGAGAGAAAAAATATATTAAATAAAATATTTTTCTTCTCAATCTATTTTTGTTTTTAAAAGAAAAATAAAAAGAAAACGATTCTTAGAAAACGCGCGAGCAAAACAAAAACTATTGTGAAAACAACCAAACAAAAATTTTTTAAATTAAACAATAAAAATGTAAAACATCAAAGAGCGAGTTGAGATTTATTTCCCTCCCGGGTGTTCAAATTTCCCGCCTATTGCCGCCAGGCCGATCGGCGATGGCTGTTGGTATTTTTTGCGCCAACAGATACCGGGCATTGGCCAATGCGCGGTCTGGCCACACTATCAATTTCGCAACGGGGAAAACAAGACGCGCAGAACGCGAAGTGCGTGTTATTTACGCTCGCTCGCCTTTGTTTCTGCGCTATTTTGTCTGGCTGTTTGCCTCGCGAGTCGTGCCGGAGTGCGGGGTGCAAGGAAGCGGCAATCGCAAAGCCCAAAGCTGGAGAAGTGGAAGAGGACGCGCAGCTCCACCAAGAAGATGGAAGCAGGAGGGGCGGGAGGCGCTGGATCGCCCGCTGGCGGAGCAGCAAACAGCAGTGGCAGCAGATCAGCTGCTGCGCCCGCTCCCCCCGACAAGCCGACGGTCCTCGAAGGTAAGCCATCAAGCCATCCAGCGGGAAAATCAGCCGAGAGCTGC
>JAJJHQ010003331.1:207850-270905 GCA_021223825.1 Drosophila ironensis | reverse complement strand
CCGTCCCCGTCCCCGTCCCCGCCCCTGCCCCTGGTTCATGGGAGGGAAGCCCCAAAACAGCATCTCCGGCAGAGCAGAGCAGAGCAGAGCAGAGCAACCTTTGGAGCCGCCTGCCGCCGCGCATGCATGTGTGGGCACGTAAGTCGAGCCAGAAATCGATACGGAGAGCCGCGCTAGCCCACATTTCGCAACGACACCCACAATTGCAGGCGGCCGCAGCAGCAGAAGCAGCAGCAGCTGCAGATACATATCTGCCAGAAGCGCGCTGCTTATCGGATGTCTGCGGGCTGACGTGTTCGTCGTCTATCAGGTTTCGGCTCCGCTGGCTTGCTTCGCCTCCTCCAATGGGGCGACTGCGGTGGCGCTCTCGCCTCAATCGGCCGACGAATTGACTGGCAATAAAGGGCGGCTGATTCATCGCTCCCTGCGATTCTACAGGGCCGCGACCTGCTGAACGGCCGCTCTTTGTTGTCGCAGCAATCTCTTTGTCTGGCAGCGCCGGTTTCGGCCTTGCTTGGGCGGCAACGGAAGCCTCTAACCGTGACTAAGCCCCGGGGATCGCCAGTAGGTTTCTTTGGCCCCATGCGCTTTGCCCGAAATAATCGCCTGACTAAGCCCCTGACCAAGTAGAACCATTACCAGCCCTTGGGGAGGAACTAAGCTAGGTTCCCTGAACCTAATTGCTAATTGCCTTCCTCCGCAGGAGTGCTGAACAACATCTTCGACGGCCTGACCGACAAGGATGAGCAGGTGCGCGGGGCGATGCAGGAGGCGATCGTGAAGATCCTGGAGACGCACCCCGAACGGGCGGCCGACATCCTCGGCGAGTACCGCGCCCAGCAGCCCAAGATGAGCGACCACACGGTGGCCCTGCTCCTCGAGTGAGTTTCAGCGGGCTTGGCCCCCAACTGCACCTCCAACTAACGCCTTGAATCGCCCCTTTCAGCTGCGTGCGTCGAGTGGTGGGTGCGGAGCGGGAGGGCCCCCTCCCGGCGGCCGCCAACCAGCGGTTCATCCAGCTGGCCCTGCAGGAGCTCACCCGCAGCCCGGAGCACGTTCCCCTGCTGCAGAACCCCGCCCAGCGCATCCTGGTGGCCATCGGGCGCAAGAGCGGCGACACCTGCGCCCAGGTGATGGAGGCGCTGCGGGAGAAGTGCGGCGGCCCGGCGGAGGGGGTGCCGCACTTCATGCTGATGCAGTGCCTGGGCCTCCTGGCCACCGAGCACCCGGCCGGGGTGGTGGCGCACATCAAGAGCGTGCTGGTGCGCTGCCAGCCCCACCTGGGCGGCATTCGGCAGGACCACGTGAAGCAGGCGCACGCGTACGCCATCGGGCGGTTCAGCGAGGCGCTCCTGGAGGAGGGGGAGTGCGGCGCGGAGCGGGAGGAGTGCGCCACGGAGATCAGTGTGGCGTACGACGTGCTCTTCAACCAGTGGCTGCACTCGCGGGAGCCGAAGGTGTGCGTGGAGATCCTGCAGGCGCTGTCCAGCATGTACCCACTGCTGCCGCGGGACCGCATCCAGGACCAGGCGGCGCGCCTGGTGCCTCAGATCTTCGCCCTTTACCGCCGCAGCGTGGACAGGAACGCGGTGACGCAGTTCCTCTGCTCGGTGCTGAAAACGAATCTCGCCCTCAACGCCCAGGTGCTGGACGGCATACTGGACTCGCTGATCTCGCACCTGTTCGACCTGGTGTGCGTCTATCCGGACTACGAGAAGCCGCAGACGGTGAAGGGCCACTACGAAGTGCTGCGCTGCTTCCACCTGCTGGCCGGCCACCCGGCCTTCTCCGCCCGCATCATGGACACCCTGCTCATACACCTGCGCAACAACAGCGAGCGGGAGCGGATGAAGTCGCTGCTGATCCTCACCCACCTGCTGAACTCCTGCGCCGCGAACATCGAGAGCCGCATTCCGGCCAGCATTGACTGCCTCAAGCAGCTCATTCTCACCGAGCGGGGCATCAAGATGAAGCTCACGCTGCTGAAGACGATCGTGGCTCTGGCCCAGAAGTCGCACGTGCGGGACAAGGAGTTCGTGTGGTTCGTGGTGCGGCACAGCTGCCGCTACTCGAAGGCCAACCAGGAGCACGGCAGTCAGGAGGAGCACGCCAATCTGGCGCTCAGCTGTGAGAACACCCTGTACATGCTGGCCTCCACGGTGGGCACTCTGGACGAGCTGCTCAAGCGCGAGCTGCTCAACTACTTTGTCCTGCTCGACTACACAGACATCTGCGGCAACCTGGCCAAGTGCCTGGCCAGCCTCTTCGCCAAGTCCCCGCACATAGAGTACGACATTGCGGCGCCGGAGGACGCTGTGGTGGCGGAGCACGTGCCCGCCGAGGGCGCAGCAGCCGCCGCTGCCGCTGTCGCAGTCGCTGCCGGCGAGGATCGGGTGCGGCGCGGCAAGGTGATGGTCCCCGGGGCGGAGACGGTGTACGCTAGGTGTCTGGCTCTGCTGGGCAACCAGCAGTGCATCAAGCGCTGCTCGAACATCCTCAGCTTCCTCCGCTACTACCACCCGCAGGTGAATCCCGCCCTGCAGGAGCTGTGGGAGCGCCGGATCCCGGACCTGCAGCTGCAGATCAACCGGGAGAGTGCCTACCGCCAGCAGCTGCACGACTTTGTGCTGGAGACGAACGAGTTCCTCGGCGGGCTGGACGAGAACTTCGCCCAGCGGATGGCCAACAAGCTGGCGGACCAGATGTACCTCTACCCCATCAGCTTGCCGCACTCGGAGTGGCAGCTGCCGGAGCTGAGCGCCGAGCGGGGGATGCTGCTGCAGGCGGTGGCGCTGACGCTGCTCCAGGTCACCGACGTGGCCTGCATCCACACGAAGATCGACCTGATCGTGACGAGTGCGCGCCAGGAGCGGCTGGACAAGCACGTCAAGCATGCGGACTACGAGCGCCGGATCGAGCCGTGCGCCCTGGCCCTGGGCTACATCTCGCGCCAGCATCTGGGGCATCTGGTGAAGAAGCTGACCGAGCTGGCCGCCGTGGGCGGCAGGAAGCACTCCACGGGCTTCTTCAGCAACCTGCACTTTATCAAGGACACGCACAAGGAGCTGGAGAACTACAAGAGCAACCTGCTTGTGGTGAAGGCCTTCGGCCGCATCATGGACGAGGCGGATCCGCTGCAATCCCTGCAGCACCTCGACGAGGACGACACGCTGCTGGGCTTCCTGATGCAGCAGCTGGCCGGGCACAAGGACCAAACAATCATGTCGGCCATCCTGCAGACGCTGCTGAGCATCTGCAACCAGCTGATTGCCACCAAGGAGCAGCTGACGGCGCCGCTGCGCCACCGCAAGCAGATCATGGAGACGGTGTTCAGCATTCCCATCGAGGCGCCCTTCAACGATCTCCCGCTGCTGCCCACAATCCTCAAGCTGGGCACGGATTTCATCCGCATAGGTGAGTGGCGATAGGTGTGGCAGGAGTCTGCTGTTGCTGCTGTGTACTAATGCTTGGACGTTGCAGGTGGTCCCGAGACCGAGGAGTGCGTAGACGGAGGCGTCATCTTCGAGATCGCCTGCCGCAACTTCTTCAGCTGCGCCCAGCACCTGAAGATGAAGTTCGACTCGCAGGAGGAGGACGAGCGCAACAGCTTCGTGGCCAAGTACTTAAACGAATCGCTGCCGCAACTGAACGCCTTGGTGCGGGCCATCGTGGAGCTGGACGCTTCGCCGGCCACCCTAGACCTCATCATTGGCATCCTGGAGGGCTGGACGCGCGACCGCAACTCGGAGGTGCGCATCTGCGCCAGCCACGTGTTCAACAACACGCTGGAGGTGTACATAAAGGCCATGCGCATTGGCTGCGAGGCCCCCTCGAAGTTCAACCAAACCGGGCAAATGCTCGGCAAGATCGTGCCAAGATGCATCGACTCCAACGGCACCGTGCGCCAGGTGTCGGTGGAGATTCTGCAGAAGACGCTCGAGATAGCCTGCATCTACGAGACGCTAACGATAGCCAGCATTGACAGCAGCGCGGACTGGCTGAAGGAGATCGAGGTGATCAAGGAGCACATCATCACGGACGAGCCGAAGCAGATCTACAACCTGGCCGGGGACATTGCCAAGATCATAGCGCTCCGCATCTCCAGCTTTCAGTACCTGCAGTTCTGGTGAGTCCGTTGCCCCCCTCCCACCTGCCCGGCGCTTCCATTTACACCTTTGATTCGCAGCAAAACCCTGCTGTACTCGCTGAGGGACCCCGAACAGAGCTCCACCATCGGCGCCAGCGTCGTCCTTAAGTTCTTCATCCAGCAGAAGGGCTCCGAGCTGTTCCACGCCATTCCCGACTTGGTGCTGGACAGCCTGGTGGCGCTGCAGGTGTGCGAGGTTCCGCGCGCCAAGTCCGGGGTGCTGAAGGCCCTCGTGGCCCTGACCAAGCACCACCCGAAGCTCGTGTGCGCCGAGATGCTGGCCCAGCCCCTGCCGTTCGATCCCAACATGGTGGAGTACTGGCATCTGGTGTGCAACGACCCCGACCTCACGGGCGTCGTCCTGGATAATTTCCTGCAGCTGCTCAGTGGGGCTTCGCTACATGAGGGCGCCGGCGGCCAGGAGACGCCCTCGGCCCAGGAGCGCCAGCGGGTGGCCAGTGCGCAGCCGTTCGCCATCTTCTGTGCGCTCCACGAGATGCTGCCCTGCAAGGACATCAAGGGGGTAAGAGTCCGTTGAATGCGGCCTGTCGTGTGTCTCACTCACTCGCTTTTCTCTCGGTTTGTCCAGCAACTGGAGGCACGCTTCGCAGACATGTTCAGCGTGCTGCTCACCTCGCTGAGCAGCTACACCAATCTGGCCGCTCCGAATTCTCCGCCGCACGTCGCCTCAGCGGGAAACCAGCAGCAGACCGGCAAAGCCAAGTTTGGCTTCGTGCCGAACAAGGAGCTCGTAAAGCTGAATCCCTGCCAAATAGCGCTGGAAGCGTTTCAGGTATGCATCCGGAGGTAGCGACGGAACTCGAGAGACTGATGGCCCGTTTCCCTCTCCCTACAGGGCTTCCTTACCAACCTTGAGATGGACCAGATAGCCGGCGTCTTGACCGTCAACTCGCAGCTGGCCAGCAGCGCCGATTGGCACAGCTACATCGAGCTGCTCACCCCGATGGCCATTGGCTTGGGCCAGCAGCTGCAGCTGAGTAGCCCGCAGATGCGGCAGCTCGTAAACTCGCTCAGCAAGTACGTCGCCTCGCCGCACGACGGCCAGCGGGTGGCTGCGGTGGGGCTCTTTTCGCGCCTAGTGCCGCTCAAGCCGTCTGGCGAGCTGGCCGCCTCAATTCTGTCCCATTTGGGGGCCGCACTGTCCGATCCGAATGCCGTGGTGCGCGGCCTCAGCATCCAGGGCATGGGCTATGTGGGCCAGCTCAGCGAGAAGGATGCGAAACGCTACTCGGAGACGGCCATTGGAGCGCTGCTAAAGGGAGTCGACGATCCGCTGGGCGATTGCCTGATCAATATCCCACTGGAGAGCATGCGCGGACTGTCCGGCATCCTGAGAGCCCTGCCCAGCGAGCGGGTGGAGTCCTTCCACGTCTCCCTGGCCATTCGCATCCGACCGTTCCTGGGCAACTACGCGCTGGAGATGCGCGAGGCGGCCATCCAGCTGTTTGGAGACCTCTGCGAGGGCAAGCACGACGATGGCAGCAGCTCGCCCACCTCCTCGATGGAGGCGCTGCGGGAGCAGCTCGTGGCCAACCTCTTTCCGCTATTGCTGCACCTCAGCGAGAGCGAGCCGGCGATAGTGGCCGCCTGCCGGGGCACCTTGCAGAGCGTGTGCCGCCTCCTGCGCGCCCCCCAGGTCGCGGAGATGGCCCAACTGCAGCTGGGCGAGGAGAAGGGCCACCAGCTCAACTACGGCAGCTTTGTGCTCGACTTTGTGAAGCTAATTGTGAGTAAAACCTACCGAATTGTGCCGCCCACATTTAACACACCCATGCACGGACACATACGCATTCGTCAGGGCCGATCCTTCCGCTTGTCACTGCAAAATACTAGGTCTGCACACGCAAATCTGCACACGCAAACATCCACATGCTCACACTCAACACACATCCACTCCCACCAAAATTTCGTCCTTTTTTAAAACTGGGAACCATTTTTATTGACACCAACCGGCAACTGTTAAGAGGATCTCCGCACGAGTTGTTGGTGGTATCGCACTGCAGGATCATTTGAAGATACACCCTTCTCCAAAACGGGGCGCACTGCCGTCTGGCATTCCGAGTGATTTCTATATCTCAGAATTTCGGAGTTCTGATTTCGGATTTGAGCCGGAACCGAGGGGGGTGTGGTATTCCAAAAAGGGTGTTCAAAGTGAAATTGTATTGTATTGTGCAATTGTATTAAAAAGTGTAGCATGCTTTAGGTTTAGGTCGTGGCTATAGTCGCAAAACACACAAATTTGCGAAAATCGGGTCGGATTTTGGGTTGCCAGGTTTTGATGCATATCGATGCTCCCCGATGAGTAGATTTCAGGAAGGTATGTCATTTCGACCTTCGGGCTGTTTTGGCCGAGTTATGAGCTCCGAAAGTTGCGAAAAAAGGTAAGCATTGCATTCCAACTTTCTCGATTCCCGCCAAATATAGAAAAATTTAAATTCGGCGGGCATCTGAAATTGTCCGTCCTTTACAATCTAGTATTAAATACAGCCCTGAAAATAATACCAAATTATCCATGTTCAGAACCCATTTTTTCCCAGCCCGCGAGTATGCTACAAGTTGTAGAAATTGTGTCCCATTAACACTTGAAAGCACAAATTTCGCATCTTTGGATGCAAATATCTCGGCCAATACGACTCCGATCCTGGAATGCCGTACCTCCAGGGATTCGTGGAAAGATTGTCTATCGATCGGCATCCCAACTTTTCCGATTCCCGCCAAAAAATTTTTCGCCGAAAATCAGCAAAAATTGTGATGTTACCCCTTACCAAATTTGCGAAAATCGGGTCGGATTTAGGGTTGCCAGGTTTTGATGCCAAACGATGGTCCTGGATGAGTAGATTTCGGGAAGGTATGGCATTCCGCCATCTGGGCCTTTTTGGCCAAGTTATGAGCTTCGAAAGGTGCCCAAAGAGGTAAAAATTGCAGCTAAGATTCGCAGGCTTGAAAAACCGCATTTTCGCAACTTTGGATGGAAATATCTCGGCCAATACGACTCCGATCCTGGAATGCCGTACCTCCAGGAATTCGTGGAAAGATTGTCTATCGATCGGCATCCCAACTTTTCCGATTCCAGCCAACAAATTTTTCGCCGAAAATCAGCAAAAATTGTGATGTTACCCCTTACCAAATTTGCGAAAATCGGGTCGGATTTAGGGTTGCCAGGTTTTGATGCCAAACGATGGTCCTCGATGAGTAGATTTCGGGAAGGTATGGCATTCCGCCATCTGGGCCTTTTTGGCCAAGTTATGAGCTTCGAAAGGTGCCCAAAGAGGTAACAATTGCAGCTAAGATTCGCAGGCTTGAAAAACCACATTTTCGCAACTTTGGATGCAAATATCTCGGCCAGTACGACTCCGATTCTGGAATGCCGTACCTCCAGGGATTCGTGGAAAGATTGTCTATCGATCGGCATCCCAACTTTTCCGATTCTTGCCAAAAAATTTTTCGCCGAAAATCAGCAAAAATTGTGATGTTACCCCTTACCAAATTTGCGAAAATCGGGTCGGATTTAGGGTTGCCAGGTTTTGATGCCAAACGATGGTCCTGGATGAGTAGATTTCGGGAAGGTATGGCATTCCGCCATCTGGGTCTTTTTGGCCAAGTTATGAGCTCCGAAAGGTGCCCAAAAACGTAAAAATTGCAACTACTACCATCAAAAATTCGTCCTTTTTTAAAACTGGGAACCAATTTTATTGACACCAATAGGGCAACTGTTATTGCAATCTAAAGAGGATCTCCGCACGAGTTGTTGGTAGTATCGCACTCCAGGATCGGTTGGTTTTTGGCCGAGATATGGACTCCTTGACCGACTTTTAAGGACTTTTAGTTCCTAATCTTGGGGACGCCATAGCTTGGTTAAAACCCAAGCGATCGAGAAGTGCCCTACCATTCCGGAATCTGCGCGCCAAGTTCTATACGCTAAAATAAAGCTAGTAATAACAGTTTTTCTAGGCTGGTAAATAGTTAACTTTCCCCGACCTATTACATTCTTTTAAATAAAGTGTACGATATCTATTTTACTTTAACATAATACGGTCCAGACGGTTGTCCAAACGCAAACTTCGCAGGCATAAACGATTTAACTTTCTTTCAGGCTCTGAAGCTAACCGATCACATCCAGGATTTTATCGACTCCTGTTTGCCGCAGCTGCGCAGTCAGTGGCCGGAGGTCCGCGGCAGTGCAGCCATCGTAATTGGCAAGTTCAACATTTATGATATGGAGTTACGTATATTATTAACCCTATTTGGTCGACAGGCATCTTGCACAACTTCCTCAGCGAACGGAATGCGCAAACGGAGGCCGTGGCCGGAAAGATCGCGGTTCTGCTAAAGGACGAACAGGCGGCGGTGAGGATGCGGACAGCCACTGCTTTGGGTTACTTCTTTGGAGACATCTGAGATGAGACATCATCGGGGACCAAGACCAAACGAACCAGCTCAATAGCCACTTAACCTAAACTGAAACAAAAAACCAGCTCGATTAATTGAATGTGCTTGTGTCAGTGTTGTTTTTGTATAGAATAACTTAGTATTTCTACAAGTGTGATCCCGTTGCCTCCCATGGTTCCCATATTATGTTTTATTAACTCTTTGTTCTGTTATCCAGTCGAAAGTAAGGTTAGACCATATATATACACACGCTCTATATACATACCATTATTTATATATATATATGTTTACACTATGAAATGAACGTGAAGCGTTTTACAACTCCAAGTATATCTGTTTCGTTTTATTTTGTGTTTGGAAAGGACTGACGTTTTTATACAAAAGAATTTGTTAAAGACAATAATCGCTGCACATTTGCAAAGGTTCCGCCAAAAATGTAAAAGAAAGAGAAAGCTATAGTGCGCAACATGGGTAATCTAACATTGCATTGCTTTACTTAGTCGATATAGTGAGTCGTTAAACTTGTATCCACTGGTGTCGCTTGGAGATGTAAAACGCTTTTAAATGTTGCTACGACCAAATAAAAAATATATAAATTGGGCAGCACCCCTAAATTGTTTCTGTAAGAGTCAATTACCTATTAACCCCACAACTTAACGCTTATAAAAACCAAATGAAATTGAAAAAAAAAATAATAAATAAAGTATGTTCTTCGAAAAGAAACTTACGGTTCATCACATATTTAATCGAAGGCGTGGTACTGGACGCGTCCCGATGACCAGGCAATTGTGAGCACGGAGCGGTCGCCTTCTTTGTAGAGGGGCTGGAAACAAATGAAGCTAGCATACTCCGAGGGCGTCTCGCCGCTGATGTAGTAGGCCGCCGAAATCTGCAAGTCGAACTTCTGGATGAAGGTGCGGAAAACGGCGATGCTGTTGGTGGACTTGAAAGTGACCACCAGATAGTTTCCGTGCGGGTCCCAGGCCAACTGCTGAGCGGGGCCGCCGATAAGCGTGTGGTTCGCGCTGATGCTGCATGCATTAAGATCGGCAATCGGCAGGACCTCCTTTTCGTCCACAGAAGCTGCAAAAACAAGGCTCGTTAGACAAGGGGCGGCGCAAGTCGAAAGTTTGTAAACGGCATTATACAGTCGGTCTGCAAGTTGTCACAGCCGCCAACCTGTTGCCGCTAACTTCAATCTGGGGCAGTTGCTGCGCTGTTGCGCAGAACCCAAGCATTCGGCCAAAACTCTGAGCCAAACACTGGGAACTCATTTGCCCGGCGGGAGAGGAGAAGCCACCCCTGGGAATTGCACTTACAATGGATCAGGCTGGGCTGCACGAACTGCAAGCGGTAGAGAATCGGCTCCGCACTGCTGACGAAGAGCAGGTAGCGTCCGCAGGGCGACCAGCAGGCAGCCTGCACGCTCTCCCCCGGGGCGCACACCCAGCGCTCGGTGCGCCACTGGCGGCTGCAGTGCCAAACCCGGAACACCCGGTCCACGGTACCGGCGAAGAGCCAGTCGTTACCCGGCGACCAACGCAGCAGGCAGCCCGGCGGACCCAGCCGCTTCAGCGGCTGCATGGCCTGGTTGTCCGGCTGCCAGACGATTATGGCCCGGTCCCCGATGGAAGAGGTTACCAGGAGGGTGCCGTCCTTGCTCCATTGCAGCGAGCTAATGGGCAGCCTTGAGGGGCTGAAATCGGGAGTTGGAGAGTTATTGGGGCTAGCAGAACCTCAGCAGGTCACTCACTGTCGGAAGAGATCGCTGGGAGTATTGGAGCGGCCCAGCTGAATGCTATTGTCCACGGTCCAGAAGACCAGGCCCTGCTGGCAGCCCACAACGAGTTCGCCGGCGCACAGCGGCCGCCAGGCCATGCACGTGATGTCCGATTGCTGGGGGCACTGCGGGAAAGCAAGGATAGAAAAATTAGGACGCGATCGCGCGCTAGTGGGCTGACGCACGCACCTTGAGCAGGGTGGCGCTGCTGGGGCGCTTTGTGTAGACGTGAACGCCATCGTCAAGGCCGGCCACGGCCAAGAGGAAGTGGTGAGGGTGCCAGGCCAGGTAACGCAGGTCACTGTGCAGCCAGTTCCTGGTTGGGAGGGAAGAAGCAGAGGTTTCTATATTAGCGGGGAACCGGCAACTCTAGGAGGGGTGAGCGTACCTGGTCTCGGCGAACAGGGCGATCCGCTCCGGGCTCAGCGGCTGGGTGTGGGGAAAGACCTTTAGCCGCAGCCCCGTGGCGGCATCCAGGCACTGGGCCACCCAATCGGCAAGCCGGGCGACCAGGGGCCAAGACTGGCGCGTCTTGGGGCTGCGCGCCTCTTCGAGCGAGTGCCGGAAGCCGGTGTCGAAGAAGGTGCGGGTGAGCCGCTTGAGAATGCCCTCGTCCACGGCCACGAAGCTGTGGCCGCCGTGGCGGAGCTGCACCGGCGGTTGGGCGCCGAACTCGCAGTGCAGGCTGATGCGCGGGTAGGCCTCTAGCTCGGGGATGTGGTTGTGGCGCTGGACGAGATCGGACAGCGGCGGGCACTGTTTTAGGTTGCTCAGAGCAGCCATCGTGCAGGGCCAGGATACGATAAGGTTGCAGAACGCAAGTACGCCGCACTTAATACGGTTGTCGCGCGCAAACTAGAGATGTCACAAGCGCATGGCAGTGTTACCAACACACATAAACACTGCCGATAACACACTCTCCGATAGTCCGATAACACACTGGCCAAGGTCACCGCAAAAGCTTTTAAACAATGCGCCAGACGCGCGTCAACTAGAGATGACACATACACACCCCAGCGTGACCAAAATCACTTTACAAATAAAAACCAGAATATTTATTGACGAACTGACAATCTCAAGGGCGACTGCCGATAGTTAGGTCCGCCCATCACCGGGTATGTCAAATGCCTTTTATTGGGCCCTGGCTGTTTTCAGATGACGGACAAAAGGAAAATAAAGAAAACCGTAAGGCAATAACTAAAAGTCACCGCCGTGGCCACTCCCCAGGCAACCTAACTCTACTCCGCCCGTGATACTTTATTGCAGAAAGAGGAGATCCGGCGGGAAATCGCCAAGGAGTTCGAGCTGCCCGAACGAAAATCAAAGATAGCCACAATACTCAAGCAGGATGACCAGGCCTACTGCATTTGCAGGACCTCGGACTGCTCCCGGTTCATGATGTAAGCTCTGCCCGGCGTCAGCGCCAAAATCCACTGCCAAATCCACCCTTGTCCTCCCCGACTCATTACTACTTACCCCCCTGTGACGCACTCTCCCCAGCGGATGCGATGGCTGCGAGGAGTGGTACCATGGCGACTGCATCGGGATCACGGAGAAGGAGGCCAAGCACATCAAGCAGTATTACTGCCGTCGCTGCAAAAAGGAGAACCCAGAGCTGCAGACCATCTTCCGGCTGGTGTCCACCGAGCGGGCGGCTGCCTCCAACGCCGCCTCGACCAGCCTCAGCCCGGAGACCCCTGGACCCCCGGGGGCGCAACAACAGCAGCAGCAGCCCCCTCCCACAGCGCAGCAATCCACAGCGGGGGCGCAGCAGGCGCCGCCCCCGGCGCCCGCCTCCCTCAAGCGAAAGAACAGCAATGCGCGCGAGCCCAAGATGGGAAAGCGGTGCGGCAACTGCGACGGCTGCCGCAGGCCGAACTGCAACCAGTGCGACGCTTGCCGGGTCCGTGTGGGCCACAAGCCGCGCTGCATCCATAGGACGTGCGTGTCGCAGGCGGAGGCGCCGGCGAGCCAGGCAGGAACTGGGCGAAAGCGTGAGAAGGCGAGCGCGGCGAAGGACCGCAAGGCAAACGGCATCAGCAGCGTCCGCCCCCCCAGTCCTGAGGTCTTTATTAACCCGGAACTGGAGGGGACGCGCCAATGCCACGGGCCGGCATGCTGCTGCCAGGCCAGACCCCAAAGCAAGTACTGCAGCGACAAGTGCGGCTTCAACCTGGCCACCAACCGCATCTTTCAGGTACGGCCAGCGGAACCTTCCCACACGGATCCTCTCTAACTGAGTGCTTATTTACTACGCATTGCAGGTGCTGCCACAGCGGCTGCAGGAGTGGAACCTGACGCCGTGCCACGCCGGTGAATCGAACCGCAAGCAGCTGGACTCGATCCGAGGGAAGCTGTCGATGGTGCGCTTCGCCCTCGCGGAGCTGGAAAAACGGGCCGAGGAGCTGAACATGGTGGTGGACCGGGCAAAGCGGAGCTCCATCGACGGCTCGAGGGCGCACGACGCGAACGAGGGTGGCGAGGACGAGCAGAGTATGTACTGCATCACCTGTGGCCACGAGATCCACTCGCGCACCGCCATCAAGCACATGGAAAAGTGCTTCAACAAGTACGAGTCGCAGGCGAGCTTCGGCAGCATCTTCAAGACCCGCATGGAGGGCAACAACATGTTCTGCGACTTCTACAACCAGGCCAGCAAGACGTACTGCAAGCGGTTGCGGGTCCTCTGTCCGGAGCACAGCAAGGATCCGAAGGTGAACGACACGGACGTGTGCGGTTCGCCGCTGGTTAACAATGAGTTCAGCCCCACCGGCGAGTTTTGCAGGGCGCCCAAGAAGAGCTGCTTCAAGCACTACTCGTGGGAGAAAATACGGCGGGGGGGGGGGGGGCTGGAGCGGGTGCGGCAGTGGCTGAAGATGGACGACCTGATGGAGCAGGAGCGGGCGTTGCGGCAGCAGCTGACGTCGCGGGCGAATCTCCTCGGATTGATGCTCCACTCCACTTACAACCACGAGGTGATGGACGAGCTGGTGCGCAAGCAGCAGGAGCATCTGGCGGAATTCGAGAAGCAAAAGCGGCGCCAGGCCCATCAGCAGCAGCTGCAAGCACAGCAAGCGGCATTTCAGGTAATTAAGGTATTAATAAATGAGTTTAAATATGTGTAATACCCGTGAATTGGTAGGAGAAGCAGCAGCAGAAGCTCTTGTTGCAGCAGCAGCAACAGCAGCAACAGAAGCAAGTACAGTTGCAGCAGCAACAACAAAAACAAGTACAGTTGCAGCAGCAGCAACAGAAGCAAATACAGTTGCAGCAGCAGCATCAGAAGCAAGTACAGTTGCAGCTGCAACAGCAGCAGCAGAAGTTGCAGCAGCAGCAGCAGATGCAGCAGCAGCAACAGCAGCAGCAGCAGCAACAACAGCAGCAGCAGTTGCAGCAGCAGCAACAGCAACAGTTGAAGCAACAGCAGCAGAAGCAGTTGCAGCAGCAGCAACAGCAGTTACAGCAAATGCAGCTGCAAAAGCAGCAGCAGCAGAAGCAGATGCAGCAGCAGATGCAACAAAAGCAGCAGCAACAACTGCAGTTCCAGCAACAGCTGCAGCAAAAGCAGCAGCCACAACCAGTACAAAAACAGCAGCCTTACTCTGTGCTGCAGCTGACGCCAGAACAGCTGGAGCAGCAACTGAAGCTGGCAGCGCAGCAAAAGCAGCTGAAGCTTCAGTTCCAGCAGCAGGAGCAGCTTAAGCAGCAGCAGCAACAGCAGCAACAGCAGCAACAGCAGCAGCAGCAACAGGAGCCACAACAGCCGCAGCAGTCGCAACTGCAACAGCCACAGCCACCGAAGCCGAAGCCGCAAAAGCCGCTGATCTACCAGCGAAGGTCATAGATTTTTTCATTCCTATAACTACATGGGAACTTAAAAACAAACATTTTACTGACACATTGGACCACTGCCCTGGCTCGCTTCCACCTCCGCAAAGACAGGCAATACTATATTGAAACCACTAAAAATCATGTGCAATAGCAAACTTTTGGTGTCGCGTTACTCTGGGCAACCGGATAACACATTACAAGTTCGCCCACCCGTATTCTCTGGCCGGCTGTCGGTTCCCGGAGGAAAGAGAGAGGTTGCCCAGGTTTCGGGAAACGACGGTGTTTGTTATTGAAAACTAAGCGTCAAATATGCATTTATTGGTAGCAACCTGTCCATTAGAGGGAAGGGCACGCTTGGGCGAGCGCTCCAGCTGAAAATCATTAATTTTTTTAGGTACCCAATTGTAAAAACTATTTTAACAAATTTTGATTCTGTCCTAGCCATTAATAAATGTTCCGCAATAAGAGCTTTGTTTACTTTTTTTGGTGCCAAGCTGGGAGGTGGTTCCAAAAAGCTTTGATAGACGTACAATATCCAAGGGGATACGGATACCCGAAGCCTTCGCAGGTAATTCCCGTTAACCGTTCACCCTATGTGTGAATATCTCTATCCCTCGTTTGGGGTGAATGATTTGCTCAGGTCCTGCAGGACCTCCAGACGACAACCCTATCGAGGGAAAGTGAAGTGGGGGAGGGCAACCAATAGTAACGCCGAAAACTATCACATAGAGTAGAGCATACGGAAGGCGGCAGGCGGCAGGACCCCCATCGGAACGGAACGAAACAGAGTGTGTGCGGTCTTTGAACGAGTATGCAAACAAAAGTAAGTGCTCTCTGTTGATATCCCAAATCGAGTAGGCACATAAATATTTAGATCCGAGCAATCATGGAGTTTTAACGCTGAGCAAAGAACACAAGCTGTCTGACGCTGGCAGTTATAGTCCGGAATTTTTCTACTTCACACACGTCCCAACTTCCAAAATATAAAAAACACTTTTTTTGTATTGCATTCGATTCTTTTGTTTTGTAAAATCGCAACCAAGGGCCGTGTGAAAGCCGCGACATCATTGAAATCGACTTCGCAATCCAGCGTCAAATTGTTTCGATTCAAAAGGCGTGAACCTAAGACAAAGCCAAGGTGCACGAAGCCGCAGCTCTATGTCTCTATGTGATATTCAGTCATTATTTTGCACCATTTAAATCAAATCTGAGCGAGTGAAACGTTCAAATTGTCAAGCGAAATAATAGCGGAATCCTGAGGGAGCGCAGTTGAGAAAATTCAAGCAAGCCAAGGTCTTAAAATTACCCAAGAAGTAAAGACACCAACGTGTCGCTAGATCCACATCGGGGGCTAGCAACTGGGGCATTTTACCTTACGAAGTTTCGTTTGCTGTGTTCCATGTTTAAGATCCTGAACGAGTGTTCCTCGCCAACAATCGAGGACAGCTCACCATATTAATAAAAGGTTTGGGTAAAACCACATTAAGCCGCCAAGTGCCAGCGAGAAGTGATCTCAACCGAAATCGTGTATGAATTTCATCTAAATTTGACGGCTAATTTTCGAAACTCTTTTCTTTGCAGTTTTGGTTCTTCACTTGGGCTTCACGTTGTGTTCTTAATTCTATATATTTTTTTATTTTATATCTTGAGAAAATTGCCAGTTGAAGCGTCTTGCCAAATCATCAATACGTGGCGAGTCACAGCCATTGTTTCAATATCTTACTCCGAGTCCATCAGACGGCAGCTGGAGAGTAGCGTTCAAGCCTTCGGCCTTTTGTCCTGTCGCTCCAATTGGGTAAGTGACGTGTGCTGCCCCACTTTGGCGCAAGCCTTTGTGCCAAATTCAATCGTGATGGCTCTTACACTGGCTAACGCGAGCCACATTTACCTCGATCGCAAAGCTAGCTTACTCGCTTGGTATCAAGGCTATTTGAATGAAATGCTGCTGGTTTAGGCAGGTTACAAATGTTAGGAGAAAACGGGAGCGCATTTTATGGCTCATGCACCAATGCCTTAGATGCGTAACCAACGGGCCCTTCTCCCTACTTTCGCTCTCTATTTCCTTGGGGGTGCGCTTCAAACTTCTTGTAGTCCTGTGTCGCGGTGCCGCTGTGCTGCTTTTTCGTCCTTTGCCATATGAGTGGCACAGTACTTGTGTGCCTATTTATTTGTTAAACAAATTCATTTGGCATGTTCCTTGGTGCGATGCCAAGTTGATTGCATGCCGTGTGTTCCGATTTGATTGTTTTGCGGCGCTCGCTGCAGCAACAAAAATAATATAAAACAATATAGCGACGTTGCCCTGGGCACTTGAGGGTCCATTGTAGGCATTGCCAGGCCATTCCAAGCGTTCAACAAACCAATCCGGCAATCTGACAATCTGACAATCTGACAATTTGGCAATCCGGCCATCTTCCCGGCGGGTCAGATTTGTTCGTTTTTGGTTTTGGCATTCGGGTTTACCTTTCGCCCGCTGGGCTCGGATCGATCTAACAATAATTCAGTTTCAATCAAGTTCTACGCTTTCTATTTGTGCTCTCGTTATGGCCGTTGTTCCGTTTCCGGTGACTTTCGGTGCACTGAGAGAAACCCCTTATCGAAAGATGCGGTTCCAACTGAATTGCCCTGGGCATCGCAGTTCCCGAAGGCTGTCTTCGTCTTCAACTTTTGAACCGCTGAATGGGGTAGCCATTGTTTTGAATTTTACAACATTGAGTCCTCCGTTCACTTGCCGATTTGGCGTTCTCTGTTTTTTTGCCTGTGGCTCTTCTTGGCTTCCGTTGCCGTTTAATTTTATTCTACATACTTGATGCCGTGTGCATATGAGAGCCGGCACGCGAGGACCCAGATGCTCCAGTTGGAGCCGCAAAACCACTCGTGGAAGCAGAAGCCCCAGAAGGGCAGGAACGTCGGAGACAGTAGAACCGCTACAAATAGCAGCTGTACTACAGCTATAGTAGCCATCCGCCAGGCACCACACAAAGTTTCCTGGGAGATGGGATACAATTACAGTCGCCTTGGCTTTTCTATGAAGTCCACAAGACACGCAAATACGGAATGCGAGCGACCAATAAGTGATAAACCACTTTCGGGAAGCAAGCCAGACCCTTGCATCTACCCATTAAACAGTGGGAACAATGCATAGGACAGTGATGTTCCATTCCGCTTGAGCAGTGGACGATCTACACACAATAAATCCCGAATATGTTTTCAGTTCCATTAATGAAGAAATACTTAAATAACTATTTTTGATCTCTGAAGCAGCGATTCCTTTTGGCACTTGGCCTGCTAAAGCAAACGCAATACGTTGGCGCCAGTCCCAGGAGCTGATGGTATCTCTGCCCCGTCCGGTGGCATCGCTAAGTCCTTATCTGATTCCTGTTGCATCCTGCCGGAGCCAAACCTGGAGGCGGTGCTGCACCCACGACCTTCCCAACACCACCTAAAAGCGGGCCTCAATCAAGACCTGAGTGCACGCCCCAACTGCAACACGACGAATACTCTGGCAGGGGAAAAGGCGCGCGACCTGCGCCCTAACAGGACACGTCCGCGGGATAGGGCGAGGCAGGAACCGGGTCCGAGGGACCGGAAAGCCGAGAGCAACATCGACAGGCTGGAGCGTGAGAAGGATAAGGAGCGAGAGCGCCAGCGGGAGCGGGCTGGAGTCCAGCGCAAAATGACTTCCCAACCAGCTCCCAGCGCACACGAAAAGCGCATCCATGAGCTGGACCACGATGTGGAGTGCATCTTCGACGTCCGCAAGGTGGGTGGGGGACCTACGAGAGTAGCTATATCCCGGCACTAATCACATCGACCTATTATTTCAGCGCTTGGGCAAGGGCGCCTATGGCATTGTGTGGAAAGCCACCGACAAACGCCACAAGGACACTGTGGCCCTGAAGAAGATTTACGATGCATTTCGCGACGAAACGGACGCTCAGCGCACCTACCGTGAGGTTATCTTTCTGAGGGCTTTTCGCCATCACCCAAACATAATCCGACTCTTGGATATATTTAGGTGAGTGCGTGCACCTAACGTGTTGGGGCAACCCTATTCATCTTCCCCAATCCCCAGGGCTTCCAACAATTTGGACTTTTATTTGGTTTTTGAGTTTATGGAAAGCGACCTGCACAACGTGATTAAGAAGGGCGATGTGCTCAAGGACATACACAAGCGCTTTGTCATGTACCAGCTCATCAACGCCATCAAGTACATGCACTCGGGTAATGTGATCCACAGGGACCTGAAGCCCAGCAACATACTGATAGACAGCAAGTGCCGGTAAGCACAATGCAGATAATAGATAGGTCAGCGCGTCCCCCTAACGCTTCGATAATCCCATTTAAAATTTTCAGACTTAAGGTGGCCGACTTTGGACTGGCCCGAACAATCTCTATAAAGCGGAAATCCGAATTTGAAGATGTGGAGAACGAGGCCATGCTCACGGATTATGTGGCGACGCGTTGGTACCGCGCCCCCGAAATTCTAGTCGCCAGTCGCAAGTAAGCGGCGTCTTGCACAGCTAATCAATCCAAACCTTATCAATCAACAATTTTTTTTGTAGGTACACCAAGGGCATCGACATGTGGAGCCTGGGTTGCATTCTGGGCGAGATGATTCGCCAGAAGCCCCTGTTTCAGGGCACAAGCACTGTAAACCAGGTGAGAGCACAAGACAAAATGATGCTTACTCTCCCTACGATCCCTACATTCTACAATGACAATGCCCGCAGATTGAAAAAATAGTGACCGCCTTGCCGGACGTAACCCAGCGGGACATTGATTCCATCGGCGCCGGCTTCGGGACCGTACTGCTGAGCAGATCAAAGATCAACCGCGACAGACGACACTCGCTAGAGGAGATGCTGCGAAACTGCTGCGACGAAGCCATGTCGCTGGTGAAGGCCTTGCTGGTGCTCGACCCGCACGGGCGACTGACGGCCAAGGCGGCCATCTCGCATCCGTTTGTGAGCCGCTTCCGCACAGCGTCCGCGGACATGGAGCTCCGGATGGACATCAATCCGCCGCTGAAGGACGAAGTGCGATACAGTGTGGACGAGTACCGTCGGATCTTGTACGAGATGGTTGGCACGGATACGCGTCCCACTGCCCGGAAAATCTCGGCTGGCCGCATCAGTCAGGAAGCCATCAGCACGGCTCCTAAAATAAGTACAACCGCTTCGAAGGGTCACCATCACCAGCGGTCTTTGTCGCGTCCCAGGTGAGTGTTGGCGTCCCTGCATCCTTGACGAGTGGAATGGGGTTTGGGTGATAGTTAGCAGGAGGGAGGTGGTTGAGTGGAGGAACCTCTCGAGCAGCTCTAGCTCCAACTTTTTACAGGTACCGTCGTCCCTAGCAAAGACGCGCTGCGTCCAATGCTGCTGCCTCCCACCACAGGAACGACAACACAACATTCACCTCCACATCCACATCCAAGGATACGGACTCCACAGAATCCACCACTAACAGCAGCAGTCAGCAGATCCAGTCCTCCCAAGCGCAACATGGACAAGGGCGGCACCCTGGGAGGGAGCGACGGTCCCGCAGTCGGGGCGCCGTCATTTTACACCCTCGACACTTCAGCCAGCACAAGAGTCAGTAGTTCGAAGGTCCTTCAGTTTTTAAGTTGGCATTGCCTGGGCACATTCGAGGGTGCAGGGCTTAGCGAAACAGTTAACGTACTCCAGATAGTTGTCGCTTCAACACCTACCTAGCTTTTGTATGAAATTATTATATAGAGTAAATGAGGACTGCACCAACATGAGTTATGAGATCCGTCAGGAAGTACATCTTAAATGTACTTTATATTAGGATATCCGTTGGATAAGGGAATATTTAAATAAAGTTCGATTAGCTAAGGTTTTGTTAAACGCCACACACTCAAAACACTCAACCTACAACCTACAACCCACAACCCACATCCCACGACCACCTAGCGCATTGTCACCCATGATCACACATTCTTCTTCGACTCATCATCCCCCATAAATCCCTCCCCCAGGACATTGAGTGACAAGAGGAAAATTCCCGTCGAAAGGCAGCCGCCGCCACAGGCACCACAGCAACGGCAGCAGCAGCAGGCATCGTCGATTGCGACGGCGGCCAGCACCTCGAACCGTAATTTCGGTCATAACTGGGCGGAGCAGCAGCAGAAGCAAAAGCAACCACTGCAGCTGGTGGGGTCAACCTCGGGAGCGTCTACCCAGCAGAGACAGTCCCTGCAACGCAAAGAGTCCCGGAGCTTTCACCACAAGCATCAGAACTACGCCCGAGCATTATTGGATACTTCATCCGCTGCCGCTGCTGCTCTTGTTGCTCCTGCAGTTCCTGCACTTCCTCCACCCCCACCTCCACCTGCTCCTGCTCATTCAGCCCATTCAGTCCATCCAGCTACGCCAGCAAATCCACATCCAAATCCGAATTCCAATGCCAATCCGATTCCGAATCATAATTCCACTACTGCCGTCAAAACCCGTGCCCGGACGGCTCTGATGGCAGCCGAGAGGAACCTGGCGATGGCAAGGAACACCCATGCCGCTCTGCGCAAGCAATTGGCCGCCGTGGCAGCGACTGCTCCGCGCAAAAGGGCCATCTTTTGGCAGCATCAAACCCGAGCCCAGCAGCAGGTCCAGGACGCAGCGGAGGCCCGAATGCAGGCCCTCATCGCGAAGGCGAAGATGCCCTTGTACAATTCGCCCATGGAGAAGTTGCAGTGGAGCGCTGACAACGGCAGCGCCGCCGGGGAACCAGAGGCGCAACCGGAGACCCAGGTTGTGGTGAGCCGCACCCAAAAGAAACCCCAAGACACCCAATACAAGGCTAAACAGACCCGACAGAAGACAAGAGCCCTTGCGGGAGCAAGCGCCGGAGGAGAGGTAGCAGTGGAAAGAACCCCCCAGAAGGACCTCTCGCCAGAGGGGAAGCTGCAGCGCAGGAAACAAGTGGATCGGGAGCACAAGGAGCGGCAGGTGTGGGATGATCAGGAGCTGCAGGACCGCGAAACGCGGGTGGCAGAGAACCTTCGATTGATGGAGCTGGAACGTATTGAGCTCGAGAAACTGGACGTCGAGCACAACCAGCTAACCGCGGCAGTGAAGGCACCTAAACCTGATCCCAAGCCAACAAAGCCCCCTTTGCCTGCCGTCGACCCTAACCGCAACAGTGACGATTCCGACCAGTACTGCACTCCCAGAAACATCCTTGATTCGGAAATACCTCCCCGGGAGGACGACGCCGCTGGGGGCAGCACACATTCCAATTCGACCTGCTACATTTCCAGAATCGCTCACCTGGAGGCGGAAATGGACATGTGCAAGCGGCTCTTGAGGAACTATGTGGAGGAGCACCAGGAGGTCCTGAGTCACCGCAAGCTGCGCTATCACTTTGAGCAGCTGCAGCCCTCCCAGGAGCCGGCTGGAGAGGACAACGAGTCGGTCGAGGAGGGGGCCGGTGGAGGTAGCGACGGAGGAGGGGGCGGTGGCGGGGGCGGCGGAGATTCCGGGGCCCCGGGATACAAGTCATTTTTGCTGGAACAGCATCGCCAGAGGCAGCTGCAGCTGAAGGAGTTCCTGGCACGCGACGAAAGCAATGCCTACGACCACCCAGACCTCACGAACGTATACAAGGTCAAGAGCTATGCATACACCGAGTCCGTCATCACGTCGACGACTCCCATATCGCGTCCGTATTCGAGCCTGTTCCCTAACCTGCATGCACCGGCCGGGGATGCTGTGCCGCCGCCAGCGGTGGAGCAGAAGGCGCAGCAAAGGGCCCATCGGGAGTTGGGGGAGGTGGTGGGGGAAACCATGCCGGACCCCGCGGTGCGCCAAGCTTTCATCCAACAGCAACAGAAGAAGAGGGAGCGGGAGCAGGAGAAAAAGCAGCAACAGCTTCGCCTGCAACGCCGCCATCACAGCTTCCAGAGGGCCAGAGGAGGTCCCACCTTCGAGCACATGCGCATGCGTCCGGATGACATCCAGGAGGTGCAGTTCGTCGATGACGATAACTAACCACAAACCACTGCAGCCACCCATTACCCTGCTAATGACACTACCTGCCATTCCCTACCATTACCTGATTTGACCTAGAGCCCCAATATATGTGTGAAACCTAACGACTGTGCAGGGGATTCGAATAGACCAGCTCAGTTTCGTGTTAGTCAAATTACATGTTAAGGCACTTTGCCCACCACCAAGAGTAATTGAACTCCGGCACTACCCAGTGAGGTCAGGCCAAGAGTTGAGGTGAATAGGAGAGTAAGTACTTTGAGACGGCCCCCAATTCGCATGACCATGCGCGCATTTGCAAACCCTTTGGCAATGGTTCAGGGGTTTACCATGTGCAACATAGACGTAGCTTGAAAATGTTAAATGTATTAATTGCAAGACGTTGATTGATTTATTATTCTTAGGCTTAGGAGGGTCGCCGCAGGGCGACACCCGTTTCAACGGCAACAAAACCAATGATTATTGTATAGTATATCTGATATCTGAATGATGTTGATGGATCGTGTGGTAGATGTATGCCCTCTATCGCTATGGCAAATTGAACACAATAAAGCTCTATATAGGAGTTCCTGTATAAAGATCAAGACACGCGACTTTCGAACTGTTTCTGCTTTGGAATCATTCACATTAAGATTAATGTATATATTTAGAATTGCTCTTGATTAATCAAACTAAGATGCGACTCTGGTTCTACGACTGTCGTTTGCGACGTACGTTCATTAGTTTACGTTACTAGCTAGACATACAACGCGAATAGTAAGTAAATATATGGGAGTTGTATAAGTGGAATTTTATATCGGTATGAATATACAAGTACATGCACTTATTGCTACAAAGATTAGTCAAATTTGTCTATCGGTTTCGGTTTCCGCTTCTGCCTTATCTGTCGATCTGCCTGCTAGGTTGGAAGACCTCAACGATTGTTTTGCATTCAAGTTAGTCAACGTGTTTCAAAAGTTAAGGGCTACGGCTACACTATGGCATACGCTCCAAACATACATAACATCTTAGGCGGGTTCGCCACAAAAAAATATTTACAAC
The DNA here is from genome assembly GCA_021223825.1 of Drosophila ironensis. Lineage (NCBI taxonomy): Eukaryota > Metazoa > Arthropoda > Insecta > Diptera > Drosophilidae > Drosophila > Drosophila ironensis. Next base: position 247,690 of record JAJJHQ010003331.1, on the reverse strand, counting down.
AAACAAGTACACCCCAAACGGGCGACGACGAATAATCATCAGTGGTTAGTATCGTCTAAGCTTCAGTGGCTATAAATCGATCAAAGTCAATGAGTGCCCCCGTTAGTGGTAATAAATGGAAGGATGGTGTTAGTAGTAGACTAGTATGGAAATGAAAGATAGTGTAAGATGTGTCTACCTTACGTTGTGCCATGTGCTGTATGTTGGGTGTTTTGTGCTGTATGTTCTGTGCTATGAGTGTGTGATTTGGAAGCGCTGCCATAGTCCGTTGTCCGTAGTCCATAGTCCTGCTGCTTAGCTTAGGTTTTCCGCTTCTGGTCGAGCTGCTGCTGCGGCAGCTCCTCCTGCAGCTGCAGGATGTGCTCCAGTGGCTGCGGCCTCCCGTCCTTGTCGATGAGCGCCGGCTTAACGATGCCGCCCTGGCGCAGTTGCTCGATCAGATTGACCAGCTGCATGGCCTCGTACTCCTTCTGCTCCTCGCTCATCCCATCAAGCGGGTTGGGCTTGCTGCGCGGCTCCACGCAGCCCAGCACCGGGTTGATGCCCTGCTGCTGCTGCTTGTACTCCTCGGTGTCGCTGTCCTCGCTGTCCGAGGAGTAGTCGGCGCCCTCCACGCGCCGGCAATCGAGAATGCCCCGCTTGGCGAACAGCCCGGCGGCGTTGCCGTAGCCCGTGTACTTGATCATCCGGCCGACGTCCTCCTTGCACAGCACGAAGAGCAGCTCGGCGGCCAGGTCGCGCAGGATCATGGCGGGCAGGGTGAGGAAGCGGCACAGGTGGTTGCGCAGCTCCTGACCTATCTCCGGCCTCTGGCTCACGTCCCTCAGCGGCGGCAGGATCTCCTGGCGCAGGAAGTGCCGCATTACGCGGTCGCTCCGCGCGCACTTCACCAGCACCGTGAGGACCGGCGAGAGCAGCTCGTGCGAACTGGCCTCCGCCTCCTGCTGCTGCAGCGATTGGCGAAGGTATTGCAGCAGCACCGCCAGGCTGCGCACGTTGCGCTTCTCGAAGCACAGGGCACAGCACTGCCTGCTGCCCGCGGCCTTGGCCCGCGCTCCGTCTCTGCCGGTCTCCTCTCGGTCTGGGTGCCCTGATCCCTGCAAAACGAAACATTAATAACTGTCGTCCAAACACAGGGAGGCGAGAGGTCGCAGTGGGATTGCTGCGCCCCTTGTACCTTGTCCCGCTGCTGCTCGACCGCCTCGGCATCGTTCGCACACCGCAGCGTCAGCTCGGTGAGACAGCTGCCGGAGATGTTGGTCAGCAGATTGATGGCGTGCGTGACCACCGCCCGCTCCTTGTCCGTGGCCATCGCCCCGAAGCGCAGCAACAGCTCCCGCAGCACGCCGGTCAGGTGCAGGCTCTGGATCTCGTTCTCGTTGGGACTCTTGTCCGGGGCGCTGGTCACGTTGAACATCACCTTCAGCAGCTCGCAGATGATGTTCAGCTGGTCCTCGCTGGGCGCCTCGCCGGCGGACACCTCGCCCAGCTTGTCGTCCAGCCACTTGGTCATGTAGGTGAGCCCGTTCAGGTCGATCTGGAGGCGGGAGCGGGCCGCCGGCTCGAGGGCCGTCAGCAGGAAGAGCAGCTTCATGTCGTAGTACTCGAGCACGCTGGGGTGCCGCATCGCGGAGGCCACCCGCTTGAGGATCGCGTCCAGGGCGTGCTGTCGCAGGCACTGGCGCCGGCAGTCGGCGCTCTGGTACACCAGGTTGCACAGACACTTCAGGGCCTCGCACATCACCTCCGCCTGCGATTCGCTGGGCCCTTCTCCGCCGCTCCCCCGCCCGTTCTCGGTCTCGGAGCCGCCCTGTGCCCGCTCCTTCTGCCTCTGCTCCTCCTGCTGCTGCTTTAGCTCGTCGGGGGTGGCGGGCAGCTTGAGGGCGGTGGCCTCGATCCGGGCCAGCTTGAGCAGCACGCCCACCTCCGGCTCGATGTAGTTCGTCTGCAGGCTGAACTCGTCGCGCGTGAGGATGCGCACGGCGTTGAGGCACTGCGGGTGCAGGGTTGCCAGGTGTGCGTCCTCGAGGATGCCGAACAGGGCCCGCCAGAGGTCGTGCCACAGGCTGTCCGTGCGGAAGGCGTCGAAGATCAGCAGGTCGGCGTGCTGTTGCGGGACAAGGACAAAAAGGCGCATTGACTTATTTTGCGACATGGATGTGTGTGTAAGTGATGACCGCAGGCGGCGTGGCTGCGGCCCATTTACAGTTATTTGCAGGTACCGTTACTGGGAAGTACCGTTAAGATAGAAAGGGATGCCATTACCTTGGAATTGAACTCGCCGAGAATGAGGGGAATTTGGGCGGCATCCTTGGCCTCCAGGCGCTTCAGCTGCTCCACCTCCATGGCTAACACTGCCGGCCGCTCACTAGTTTGCAACTAATTCGATTTACTCGCGCTTGGCCCACTTTTCACAACTTCTTGCTCGCCCTTTTCGTTCTCTTGTCCCGGAGGCGTCATACAGCTAGGGATGGCCGCCCCTCACTGCCGATGGTGGGCTTCCGGCTAGTGATGGCACTAGTGCGCTAGCGCCACCTATGAGTCGCCTTTCGAGCGCTTGCGAAACGGTTAAGGGCGGGCAATGTGCGCCAATTCAAACTCATATATATTTCCAGTTTCGGAACCAGTTACCAATTACCGATTGCCAATTACCAATTACCAATTACCAATAACCAATTAGCTATAAGCTACCATAGACGGTCTGTTTGACCCAAAACTGATAGGTCCACGCAAGTGCGGGTTCAAGGCTTGTATGTATATTTCAAGAATTTGGTCTGCCGCGCTTACATTTTGGTTAGTACAGAAACATTTATATAGTATAATCCGCGTACGTATATATGGTCATATAGGGTGTATAGCTGCGTATCCGAACAATTAGGGAGCCAGGGAGCTGGACGAAAGCAGAGACATTACGCAGGCGGAGGCGGAGGCTGCGGCGGAGGCTGGCGACCTAGTGGTGATCGATGTGCTGGGTGGTCGTCGTGTTGACCTTGAAGATGTTGGAGAGCTCGTCCAGCAGGGTTTCGTAGCGGTAGGCCACCCGGATCTCCGGCACGTTGGTGCGGGTGATGTCATTGCCCATGATGCCGTCCTCGAAGTATGTGGGTCCCAGCCACTGCTGCTTGATCTGGAAGTGGAAGAAGGCGTCGGTCGGAGGGGGCTGGCGAGAAGCTAGGCAAGACAACTCACGGTGTGGGGGAATCCGCTCATTATCACACTGTTTCGGGCCAGCTCGCACATGTCGCAGGAGCTGAGCTTCCACACTTGGGCCGCGATGCTGTACTCCTCCATAAGGGGTTCCTGCAAGGATCGAGTTGCAGGTTAGCACTGACGCACTGACGCACTGACGCAATGATCAAGCGATTACCTTTGTGAAGTGAAACTGCAGCGGGTCGTCCGTGGAGAGGGAGATGATGAGGCCGCGGGCCAAGTACTCCGGCAGCGGGTTGCGGTGATAGTTGAGGAACAGCGAGTTGTTCGACAGCGGCGACATGGCGATTCCGATCTGGGTCAAGTAGTACAGGTACTGCAGTACCGGCACCTTCCGCAGCAGCAGGCCGTGCGAGATGTTCTCCGCCATCAGGTAGCCGCACACCAAGTGCTGCACAGGTCCTGCCTCGCCGCAATGCGGCCGCAGCACGAACGTGTTCATGCCGCGTTGCCTGTGGGCGGGAGGATGCAATTTACCGAAACATATTGATACATGCGTTGCCAATGGGAGGGGAATGTTCCCCCGACTCCACTCACTGCCTGAACTTGTTGAGCACCGTCATGTTGGCGTACATGTAGTAGATGTAGTACGCATACGGGGGATTGTCCTCGTACGTCCACTCCTCCGGCCGGGGCACGTCGTTGTCGAAGAGAGGATTCTCCGGCTTGGACTCGTCGTCGACCGAGTCGAACCCAATGACGTACTGGAGGAAGCGATGCAGCTCCTCGTGCTCGCTGGGACGGGCGGTGGCCTCGAAGAGCGGCAGGAATATGTTGTTCAGGATCTCCTGGAATGACTTCATCATCTTGTTCGATTTGAAGATGTCGAAAAGGCGCGGTATCTGAATCAGCCAGCGAATGTTCGAGCTGTACACCTCGTTGTCGATGGCCCACTTGGCCAGCTTCTTCCACTCATCTGGCGATTTGCCGTAAATGGAGAGACGCAGCTCGGCGTTCTGGTACTTGGACTCCTCCAGATCGAAGGCAACTTCCTGCAACGACAACGGGGAAAGCTTTAGTTAATACTCCTCGGTAAGGCACTGAGGACATCTCACCTTTATGATCTGGGCAAAGTATTTGCCGTTCAAGTAGTTGTCCGTCTTGAGGAACACCTCCCGCAGCCGCGACTCCCCGATGGGGTTGTACTTCGAGTTGAACTTGTCAAACCGGTGGAAGGTGTTCCTGTCCGCGTGGACGTCGAGCATGTCGACGGTGAGGTCGTAGGTCGTCAGGTTCATCGACTGGAACACCTGGGCGAGGGTCATCGGCTGTCCGTTGGTCAAGGTGACCACCTCGTTGGCATTATTCTTCAGCGTCTTCTTGATGAATCGGAGCAGATGCTTCTGGTTCATGCAGGAGGCGGCGTGGATGTGGGTGTCCACCTTGCGGGTATTGTAGAAGTCTCGATGCGGCACCGCCTTCTGGGCGGCCAGCTCCCGCAGCTCATTCAGGAGTACGTGCATCTGGTACTTCGAGGACAAATAGCACAGTCGCCGGTAGCAGAAGGACTTGCTGTGGGGGTCCAAAGGTATATATTAAAGGGAGTTGCTTGGCCGAACCCTCGAAAGCACTTACAGAGGTCCATCGGCTATCATGTTGCACATGACCTGCATGTCGTTGACGAACTGGTTCATGTCCGGATATTCGAACTGTAGCTCGCTTTGCTCCGTCTGAAAGTTCAAAGCGAATAAGGGAAATTAATAGGGGTCGCCGGGTCATACTGGGAAGGCACTTGCCTCGTCCTCGAAGATGTGGAAAACTCCGTTGATCGGCTTTATCAGATACTTTTTGTCGTCAGGGAAGTCCAGAAGCCATGGATTTGTCAGCCGCATCTCCGATGGTCGCGTGTGCAGTTCTGCTCAACAACAACGCAGTTTTGTGTGTCGTGGATCAGTGGTTGGTGATGTAGTTGGTTTGTTTTCGTTTTGTAGTTAGAGTCGAGTTCAGAAAGTTGAAAACAGAATTTTGTATAGTTGCAGGGACGATTGATTATTGTTTTGGATGTATATATTTTGTAAGCGGTACAATTAGTGGCAACTCAACACTACACCCAAAAATACGTGCAAGTGTGGTTGCATTTGTTGATTTCGTAGATTTGAGCTTTACCAGGTGGATCTCAAACTAATTATTATATTTGTATGTTTTTTTTAAGGAGTTCCAAGAACAATAAACACAAATTTGGGGTCCACCTTGGTATGAATGCATTGTAAACTGTTCCACGAGCGTGTCTCTCCTTTTGTACAAGGTTTTGCTTTCGGAGGGTCAAAGGAAAAAGTGGATATCGAAAGCGGACTACGTAGTGTGCTGGGAGCGTGGTTTGGTATTAACAAATAGAAAAACATAAACAAAAACAAAACTATAAGCAAAGCAAGTCGAAAAAAAACAAAATATTTTCAAATTCGAAACAAAAACAAATCGACTTCTTGTGGTTAGGAACAATATATTTAAAAAAAGAATTTGCTTTACGGGTATAGCCATGCAAGTTCTGTGACTAGTGAGCGATCGTGCGTTGTTTAGTGTGGCCAATGTTGCTTGTGTTTCGAGAGGTGCCATTGGGAAATGGTCCCACTGATCGAGATGCTGTGGCATTTTGGGGCTTGGGCGAGCGCAACAAACAGCAAAAAGCAGTGCGAAACGTATAGAAAAAGCCAGGCAGAAAGCAACAGGAAGAGGCAAATTCGAAAGGAACCAGGATCAGGGAAAATGGAGTGTAGAAGAATCAGTGACTAGGTGTGGTGTGCGCACGAATTACCTTGTATGCTCGTTACACTCATTTTGCGAATGATGTCTATAAGAAATAATGAAAAATACGAGAAGAGAAATAAATAGTTGATGCCAAATCAGGGTAAAACACAAAATAACTCAACGCTTAAGTACATGGCGAAATGTAAACGCGAAGAAAGAGTATGCAAACATACTCATACATAGCATATACACAATATGTAAATGGACATATTACATAAATAAGAAATAATGGTAAAGGAAAACAGGACGAGGCACGAGCAAGAAGGTTGGCAGAGGCAGAAAGAGACGGACACTTTAGCTGCAGCTATCTGACAAAAATGGCAGTACAGCAGTACAGCAGTACAGTTGACACAATATAAACGCGGCTAAAACTCGACTTGTATGATACAGAATCCACTCGGGAGTGGATTGATTAATTGCCAAAGATATAGCTTGCTGGTGCAGAGACAATGGTACAGCACAATCCGTTTTGCACACAAAAGATTACACATCAATACAGCAGGAGGCTTCGATTGGCAGTGCTGAAACATGCTTTGGGAACCTTTGAACAATTTATAGGTATGCATCATCCCAACACCCCAATTCGACTCGTCCCCATCACAAGACTCGCGGTACAAAGGAGGCCGATCACTCTCTTATCATCTTCTTCTGGAGGGGATCTAAGGTAACCTTTAGGGTGGGATTACCGGAACACGAGGACACTCACCCGGTACCTCCTTGGCGGGGACGTTATCATAGCGGTCCTTCAGCCGGACAGTCTTGAGAAATCGGGCCGTAGTTGAGGGGAACGATTGGTCCGACATGGCCATGTAGCGGCTTCGCAGGCGCAAGGCCTCGATCAGCAAGGTGGAAGCCCGCTCCAAGTCCTCCAGGGGAACACCGCTGGTGTCCTCCCCGGAGATTGAGACGCGCTGGAAGTTGATGTCCGCATCAAGCTGCCCCGAGTACGTCATCGTATCTCGATCCTCGTTGCTGCTGGAGGATTCGCGGTGCGAGCACGTCATTGTGGACGCCGCCAAGGAACGACTTCCAGAGGTCTGCCTGCTAGATGGAAGATAGCATTGATTAAATTTGAGCATCAGAAGAATTCCAAAAAGCTGTAGGATTTTCGTTCCAAAAAGTGAGAGAGTGTGTGAGTGCCGCCTAACCATTTAGAGTCGTCCGGCTGATACTCGTAGCAGCGCCCAAAGCTGTAGCTGTCATCCGCGAACGACATCCTCGACTGACTGGTGGCCACCGAATGGGCTCCTGACTGAGAACTTTGATGGACTTTCGGTCGCCACCAGGATAGATGTTAATGATCGATTGGCCAGTTGATTTATGGCAAATTCGCAGCCCGGCCTCACGCTATGATAATATTTTTTCCCAAAAAAAGGGGAAACCTCCACAATAAAACTGGAGTACTACGAGTAGTTGTAAGAAATTGCGTGTTCTTCGGAAACTATTTAAACCGAATTGTTTTAATTTGTCGAATTGTCCCCCACTAAAAAAAATGCATTGGCTTGGGGTGGAAGCGCTTCAAGGTCTCACTCTAGTCACCAACTATAACCCAACTAGTTTGGCACAGCTTTAACAAAAATTGTTACTCGTGTTGTATGTTATACGAAATCCATAAATCACTTCAATGGGCAATTGTATCTTGGGGCCTTTCGTCAAGAAAATGTAATTCGCCTTCACATCACTGGGAAATGGATCAGATTTCCTGCACTGCCGCCGACTTCAATGCAAATTTTCACAACTTTTCCCATTTGTAGTGGCTCCAAAATTCCAGGCTGTTTGGGGGATTCCCCCACTTTTGGGGCGCTTGTCCGTATGCCCCATTTTTCCCGTTGCGTGCCGAACTCGTTGGGATCCGCGCTTTAAAAAACCAGACAGAAAACACAAAAACTTGAAGTGTCCGTGCGAGTTGGGAAGTTTCTTTGGCTTTTCTCTTGTACGCTTTTGTGGTACTTTGCGGCAACGCTTTCCGTGCGACACGAACAGTGGGCGCTGACTTTCGCGGGGTGGAGGTGGCAATGGTGAACGGCAAACGGCGAACGGCGAATGGTGAATGGTGGTGCTTCGGTGGCTCAATGTCAGCGTAGGTCGCCCAGGTAGATGCGACTGAAAGTTTTCTATTTTTTCTATTTTTTGGGCCGACTTTGAGCCGCCGGCCTGCCCGCTTATTGGATCGGGTCGGAGCGCACTAAAAGTGACGGAATTTGGCACTGGAGGTGCGCTAGTGGTGCCTCCGCTTTGGCTACTGCTGCCACTCTTGGTGGTGGTTCGTTATGGCATAAGCCAAAGTTCCGCCACCGCCACCGCCGCCACGTACGAACATGGTAGCAAAGCGATGGAAGACAGCAGCCGAGGGCTGCCTAATGCAGTTCCATTCAAAATCAAATCGTGTTCGGCATTCCCCCTAAAAGCATAGCCAGCACTCACTTTGGATTAGCCGGGGAAGCGGACCACTACCACTACCACTACCACTTACCTGTCCTGCTCTGCCCTGCCCTGCCCTGCCACCCGTCCATATTCACGCTTGCGTCGGCCCCACCTGGAAGCCACCTGATAATTGCAGCGCGTGCAACGCTTCCATGTTGCGGCTGCCTCATTACGAGGCTATTCAAGCTGCCATGGCGACTAATCCGCACAGGGGAAGCAACAAGCGCCAAAGCCCGGCACCACAGAACACATCTAATTGCTGGAGATACCAAATCCCCGATGCCACTTGTGAACCCACACTTCTCCCCAGTGCTTTGGGGAGATTTAATGGCTTGGAAACGGAGTCTCGCCCTTGAAACCAGCTAATCTTTAAATAGAACTGGACTACAACTGATAAGCAGAAACACGAGATCTGTGCGAGGGCAGGCTGACCGATTTTAGTTCGGATCTGACGGGTAATACACGATTAACGATACCTAGGTCGCTCAGCATAAGCTGAGTGAATATCTTTATATCCTTCTGGCAGCATGTTAAGCCAGGATAATGGGGGTCAAGTCTGTGCCACATAGGCATTTCTTATCGCCGCTAGGGTTCTTTGGTCTCACATTTTCCTACGGCGAACGAACTGCGACATCTGATAATTGCAATCACTTTTGGAACCTCTGTAAGCCGAGCTCTGTTGCTGTTTTGATTGGAAATCTGGGCAATGACTGAATTAGTTTCGCGGGACCTCACCTACTTTATACACACACTTCCCTCGGGAAACCTCTCATTCATGGGCGATCGGTGATTAGTGATCGATCGGGGATTAGTGTTGTTCGAATGCTGCACTTACCTTTCGTTGAGATGTCGCTGGATCTGCAGCTTTTTCTCGATCTGTTCAATGGGGAACTGAGGCACTTCGTAGGGGGCCGAGATCTCGTTGGTGAGCTCCACGTCCGATTCGGCCTTTTCTTCCACCGGCGAGTCATTGAGTTCACCTGGAAGACATCGGAAATTAGGTAAGTGACGGACGGCATGCAGAGAGTTAAGGGCGCCCCCACAGATCTCGTCCGTTTGGAGCAGCGGCGAGGGGCAGGCGGGTGCTTCGGTGCCCGGAGTCCGGATCACCTGGTCCCCGAACAGCCGGACATCCACCCGCAGCCGATGGGCGGTGTCCATGCGGTTGAAGTTCATGGCGGCGAGTCAACGAGGCCCAGCGAAACACAGACGAAGCGAGGCTGTGCGGAGAAAACCGGAGGAGTTGCAGCAGAAACTGGCAGAGATCGCGACGAAAACTTGTAACCCGAGCGAGAGTTGGCAACCCAATGAAAACGGAGATCGCAGCAGATTTCCAGGCCAGGCTGGCGAGGCACCAGCCGACGGCGCTGCAGCAGCGGCGCATCATCTCCGGCAGCATCACTAAGCATATATGTGAGTGTGTATATTTCACTAATAAACAGCAAAACAAAAACACTCGTATCAACAACCTGGGCGGCTTGGGGCGACAGATACAACAACCGAATTGACGGCCGATCACAGATCCGCCAACCAGGGAGGAGGGGTGCACTGAGCGCACTGATTGCTGCCGCTCGGTTTCAAGAATCTTGCATACTTCCCGCGTTTCTTGCAGTGTAGAAAGTGCTGAAGTGCTCAAGAGATAGCGAAATGCGGGCCAAATCAAAACACGCACTTAGAAAAAACAAACAGGCTGCGAACTCGATTTCAGAGCTTCGAATTTGAAATACCCTTTCCCATCTATCAATAACAGTCAAATGGGGATTGGGGGAAAGTCAGGGTAAGGGTATGGCCTCTAAGCCACCTATACTTTTTTTGACAAATCGGCTAGTGCAACCCCGATCGGATCGGATTGGATCGGCCCACACTTGTAAACAAAAACGGCAGGAAAGCCGCAGAGCTAGCTGCGTGGGCAAACAACAAACAACTAAAATAAAATAAAAAACAAATACTGAATAACAAACAACAACAATCCAAACAACACTGGGGTTTTGTGATGGCTCTTGGAATAATTTCATATATAATCACATTGTATTTACCCCCATAAGGTGCTTAGTATTTGCTGCGAGTGGATATTTTTAGTTATCCGATGTGGGACATTGTTTTTTGGTGCAACGCCACGGGAGAACGAAGGTCTTTCATTGCTTTCGTTTTCTATAGCGAAAGTTACAGGGATCCCGCCGAGAAACAAGCGATAATATTGCGTTGGCAAATAATCCGAGGTTCAGAAATGTGGCGCATGCCCGTACAAAGCTTTCGTAGAGTGCGACACCCCCTGATTTTTCCCTGTGCATGATCTGACACTTACAACTTGAGAGCATTCCCTTTTGGCAGTTCTGCCTGCAGGCCTTGATTCCTATGCCGCTGACGTTTGGGTGTTCGTGCGACATCACGGCGCCGTCAAAGGAGTCCCCGTCCTGGGCGTCGCGCATTTCCGCAGCCCCGGTGTCCGTGGTGTTCAGCATGCCGCGGTACGACATCTCGGGACCCTGCGGATCCTCTGCAGGTCGGTCCGCTGGAGATCCTTGCTCTGCTTCCTTGGTAGCTTGTTTGATGTGTTCGTGTGCTGGCTGCTTTTGAACAATTTTGTGTCGGGCTTGTGTGTAGTATTTTTATGTAATTCCCCCGGTGACAGGTGTCTCCGTGTACTAGCGCTGTGCTCTGTGATCCGTGGGGAAGTCTGCGAGCAACTGTCGCCGAGTCGGATCGGTGGGATATATCCGCCAAATGGCAAAACACAAAATCGCCCGACAACCAGATGCCAATGTTAGACGCAATTTGCGCATCTCCTACGCGCTTGTATTTCCTCAGCCTTTGTTTGTCAACTTTGGCCGGCTCTCCGCTCCACTTTGTCGCCGAATTTATCTTTCTCTGGCCTCTCTACTCTGCTCCGTTTTTCTCGGAACCTCCGATTCTCTGGTTAACACCTCTCCCGATCTGCGACGGATCCAAAATGTATATATGCGGAAAAGTTGCGGAAAAAGCTTCCCGCTCTCGACTGCAATCGTAAAGCAAAAGCTGTCTCCCCGCAAATGTTTGCTAATTATAAACAATATTCTGGATAAACAATTCGCATGCCATCTATCTATGGTATGTATTCACTATGCTATGTACTCGTGCCACTTGGGATCATAGCTCTTTGAACTTCATAGTGATAGCTAAACACAAAAAAAAAACCCTCAAAAGGTGACACACTACATGCGAAAATGGCATTGAAAACGTGTAAAATCTAACTTGATATTCATCATCTACCTTTAAAATCATGTGTTCGCCATGGAGGCCGCAATCCTGGCATACAGCACTATGTTACACTTAGTACACCCAAATAGATGACTGACCGGCACCACCCGGAGACCTTCTCTAACTAGGGCCTTCCGATGGCCACTATATGTTAGGTGCAGCCCAATTCCATACTTGCCTACTTATAGATATAGAAATTATAAACAAAACTAAGAGCTTAAAGACTTACTAGCTGGCTTAAATAATAGCTTAGGGCCTAACTAGACTACTACAAAAATACTTAAAACGACTTAAAAATACTTAAAAATATATACTAAATCTACTAACAAAATCAGACAAGGGCGCTTCTATTTATACATAGTCCATGAAGAAAATACAAGAACTGGTTGGAAATAATAAGGGTGTACAAAAAATAAAAAAAATGGGCAAACATTTTTCCTGGTCCCGGTCATATATGCTTTCACATTTAAGACCCCATATCACTTATAAGTTCCCAAATGAAAATTAGAGAACGTCAAAAACAGCGTTTCACAGGGAAATTGAGAAATGATAACCTAAAAAATTGCATATTATCATGGCGCTTTAAACAAACAACAAAGAACAGATCCTGCGTGTCGATGCAATGACTAATGCCGAGATATTTTCGCCAAGATCGGAGATAGCGACACCGCTCTGATAAGGTTGATTTTCGTGTAGATTGTCACCGAAACGATACGCTACCCTAGTTGAAAACTTTCCTAAATTAGGGCTCGTCGGGCAGCTCGTCGGGCAGCTCGTTGTGCTTGCTTTTGACACCCTGTCAACATCGTTTAGCGGGCTATGTACCCTTTTTGGGCACCGCGGCATCGGCATAGGGGGATTAGCGTAGAGCTGTTAACACGCCTGGCGCAGCGCTCTGATGGCTTTATAAGCGGATCGGATTGTTCAACTCGGATATATTTATATTTTTTGTATTTCGGGCCATATAGACGCAAGTGCAAGTCACCGGCAGTTCATTTGCCTTGTTTGCGAGGGGGCGCAGTACAAATTGCTCAGACACGTATGCATACTATATATGCATGAATACTTATTTCTGTTTATCTGCCATACGCTTCAATTTATTATTCGACTATGCTATTCATTATTTGCCGTATTTTTGGCTCGGCTTTGTTTTGTATCTGTATCTGTATCTGTATCTGAGTGTGTTTATTGGCCGAATTGCGAACTTATTAATTGCTGCGTTCCGTTCCCGGGCACTGGCCACTGGGCCCGCCCAGGCGATCCGCAATTGATTTTCCCAAGTGCNCTTGTTTGCGAGGGGGCGCAGTACAAATTGCTCAGACACGTATGCATACTATATATGCATGAATACTTATTTCTGTTTATCTGCCATACGCTTCAATTTATTATTCGACTATGCTATTCATTATTTGCCGTATTTTTGGCTCGGCTTTGTTTTGTATCTGTATCTGTATCTGTATCTGAATGTGTTTATTGGCCGAATTGCGAACTTATTAATTGCTGCGTTCCGTTCCCGGGCACTGGCCACTGGGCCCGCCCAGGCGATCCGCAATTGATTTTCCCAAGTGCACGAGATGTATGAATAGAACCGGCTGACCTGCTGGGCTTTCCCGGTTGTGTAATCGCAGCGAAAGGCGAAAGCGGAAAGCCAAAGGGCATGCCAGTGTATCTCCACTCGATTTGAGTTCGCGCAGTCAACTGACTTGGTTTTCCACTCATTTCCATCCATACTCGCCGCGCTATAGCCGCTATGGCCGTGTGTTCGACTGTAATAACAATAAACAGTCGCTTTGGCATGACTAACTGCAGGCACTAGAACGCGCCAGAAGCAGAATATGAAGGCTCTGGGCTTTCCCCATTTTCCCACTGCTTTCCAATCGCAGAAAAGAGAGCAGTCGCCGCACGAAAAGAGCAAGAAACTAGGTGAAATTCAAACAACAAAAGAGAGCTGCCGGCGCTGAATTACAAATAAATCATTTAGGAGCTTAACCCAAACGCCAGGAGGCGTGTGGGTGGGGAAATCTGCCTTTGTTTTCTTTGTTGTCGCTTGGCTCTTTATTTATCATTTGCTTCTAATTGGAAAACCCTGACCTACGCCAGCCAGGCACAGGCACAGGCACAGGCACACCAACAGCAAAGGTGGCGGCAATAGCGTCCCACGGCTTTTAAGCATCGGAACTATCTTCTTGAGGTTCTAGAATTCCTCCCGAAATGATGATATTTCATCACGAAATTATTTGTATAAGATTTCCCAACTCAGAAACTTTGAGCTAAGCCAACGCGGCGTATGAGTAACCCAATTATAGCCACCTCAGATGGGTCAATTGGAAAACCCACGCCAGGCAGGCACAGCAAAGGTGGAAGCAATAGAACCTCACGGTTTTTTAGCTTCAGAACTATCTTCCTGACGTTCTATTTCATCGCGAAAGGGCTCGCAAATTGATATTTTAAAGGTTTGTAAACGCCTTGGAACAACTAAGATACACCAACACCTCTGATTTGACTTTGCAGCCACCGAGGAATTTAATTATCAATCTGGGGAATGGAAAACAAGACGCTGTCTATCTGCAAATGGAAATCTTGTCCCATTTTCGCTTTCGCGACAAGAAAGAGCACGTATGGCGCAAAATGAGACAGGGCCCTTGTGTCATTCGGGGTTCCTGCGGCTCGTTAGTTGCTTAGTCGAGTTGATTGGAGGCGGCCCATTTCCCGTGTCACTGAATGACTGCTCCAATTGAGTGGATGATGATATAATGACATGTATTGGACGCAGTACTGCGAGCCATATATGGGAAGATAATGGATTGCCGCGAGCCGCGAATAATGCCATAACATATGTACGTGTGCTGCACACAAACTTTGTGTAGTTTGCGATCTCTGCGCAGTGGCTTGGTGGTGCGGGGCGCGGCTATTTTGGGAGCGATAAGCGAAATGTTGGGGCAGGAAAACTAGAGTACTGGAGTAGTGGAGTTCCGGACTGTGAGTGGTGCTGATAAGGAGCAAGCCCGCTTGAACAGAACTCAAGAAAAGCAATTGAAAGGCCACGTGTTGGCTGCAGCAACTCAACCTTCACAGTGCACATGCATCGATTGCACTTAATCAAAATCAATGAATCCCCTGAAAGCGCCGCCGCATAGGTTTCCAGGTTTCTAGGTTTACGGCCGCAGGCATCCATAAATTCAGCTGGGCAAACAACAAATAAATGAACCCCAGCCCGCCGCCCTGCCAGGGACCAGATTAGATTAAAGTGGCTCAATTATCGAGGAGCTTACCTCCTCTCGGACGAGAAATCGAGAAGAAATCGCCCGCGATGAGTCACGCGGCCACAGCGACTAATTGGCCACCTACCCGGTGCCTGCCTGCCCCATCGAGTTGGCCCATAAAAACGGCCTCTGTTTAACCAATTTCCCAAATGACTGCGCTGCGCCCCGCTATTTGCTCGCGGCTTGTTTGCTGCATCTACAAAACGTTGGCCGAGCCGCGCAAATGCCGAGTAAACAAAGAGTTGACCCAGCTCGCCGAGTGCTTGAGGAAATTAACAGAACACGATGACCCCAAGCTGCGAGTAGGAGGTATGTATTTGCCAGCACTAATTGCCCACGATGAGTCATGGAAACAGCCTCTCTCTGACCCCCAAGATTTCCCACTCTCGTCCAGGCGGCGAAAAATCGAAGCGCAGTGGCGTCATCGATGGACCAGCACTCGCTGGCTCGGCCAATGCAGCTCCCAGCTCCCAGCTCCCAGGCGAGGGTCTGCCTTTCAGAGCGAGTGGCAGCCAGCAGATGGGCCAGATAATTTATGCCCCGTTGCTGGCACGCCCCTTGCCGCCGCCGCCTGATTACAATAATTGCACATCGTCACAGGGCAGGGCTCGGCAACAGCACGCCCTGCATGGCATGGCATGGCATGGCATGCATGAAAAAAAGTAGGAAATTCTGAAATGCGAGGCGAGAAGTAACTTCTGCCGTGTTGGCCCCTTTGCGACGTGGAAATGTGCAAATATATTCGACGGCGATGACCGGTGAATACTCGTACAGCACCGGTCGGAGCGAGGGCGCAAAGTCAATGCAAGGCACTCACGCACAGGCTGCCCGCCCAGGGGCGTCGGAGGGGGGTCCTGTCAAGTCGAAATACGTATAGTCGCAGAGCCCCCCGAGCAACTGCTCGGATGGCAAAGCCAAGAGGAACCGCTGCCGAGATGAGCTCATTGAGGGCAGAAATCGATTCTGGCTCGCACTCAAATCGGGGCCTAATCCTTGACTCTTCCCGGGGTCTAGGGGGGCAAGAAACGGGGGCAAGGGTTAAGGGACTGGGCACTCACCGCCTTTGCGCTTCTCGATGCGGCGCACCGCCAGGCCCATGTCCATGTCCATCTCGACGTCCGTGTCGAAGCCAAAGCTGCGGTATCCCTTGGCGCTCAGGGCATCGGCGTAGCTCTGCATGATGGCGTCGTCCTCGGGAGGCGCTTCGTCGGCTCCGCGAGGTGTGCTGCGCCGCTGTTTCCGGTTTCGGTTTCGGTTTTGGTTTCGGGGAAGCTGCGCTTCCTGCTCGGCCTGCTCGGCCAGCTCTTTCTGTTTTCCGGTTCAAATTGTTGTTTTCCGTACGCCCTTTCTTGGGACTTCAATGGATCGGATCACTTGGGGTAGTTGTTGTTGTGCTTGGCTAGCCACAGAAAAAAAAGCGAAAAGAACTAGACTGGCCACTGGTAATACTGCTCGTTCGGGGGATCAAAGCGAGTGACACGGGAGACGAGAAAATGGGAACCGTTGGAAAGCAGAGGAAAGCTCTGCGCTGTGCTGTTTCGGTGCGACTTTTTTTGCGACTGAAGCCAGGCAGCGCGCAGTGTGACCGCATTGGGCGCGCCAAAAAATACTCGTGGGCCCCAAGGGCCCCCAAAGCTTTGACCACCTTTGCGACATATCGATTTTGAAAATCACAAAGCAATAGCGGCACGTTTTCAAATTGTTGAATTTCTTAAGGGAATGCGGGCTAAATAGCGAACATAGGGCAGCTGGTGCTGCCACATCAGAGAAAAAACAAGCAAACGATGCGCCACACGGCCACACTGAGAGATTGGAGCGGGAAATTTAAGGACCCAGAGTACCCGATAACAAGACTGTGGTTTTATAATTAATTTTATTTGCTTGTGGCTTCTTTTTATAATGTAATGCATAAAAATGGTGGTTTCCTTTTGTTTTTGTTTGTTATTCTTTAATAAACCAATAAACAATTCACTTTATTAGTTTTAATACAAATAAGTATTTACTTGTACACGACAAATAGCTATTCAGTTTCTCATTTTTGTTTTCCTTTTCTTAGTTACTTGCAAAAAAAGTTTCGTGGTTCGTGTTACAGTGTTTTTTTTTGTTTGGTTTTTTTTTGTATTTAATTAATAGCTTTTAGTCATCGAAAGTGTTTTGTATAAGATAACGCAAAAGACCCTCCGAACAAGTTTTGATTTACCTTTGTTGCTCTAGTTTTTGCTTTTCTCCTTCTTTTTGGTTTCTTTTTGGAACGGCTTTATTGAACTTTTGTTTGTTTGTTGTTGCATATAAGTATTGTTTGTTGTTTGCATTAAAAACATTAATTCTTTGGCAGGCATTGCATTTCGTAGTTTTGTAAAAGTTTTGTCCATGTCATCCCCTTTCCTTAACGCAAGATTCGAAACCGAAAAACGCAGGGATACGAAATATCTGAGAGATGTGAAAACAAATCGTTCGCTCGTCTTGGCTTTGCTCTGATTACCTTACATTTCTTTTTCGAGTGTAGTTTGCTCTACCAAATTGTTTCGGCTTGGTTCGGTTTAATCCATTACATTTGTTAATTTGTTTATCAAATACACATCAATACATTTTGGTAGTTTAAAAATTGTGTTTTTCTTGTTTTTTTTTTTGTTTTTTTTTTGTTTGTTTTGTTTGTGCTAAATTACATTTTAAAAATATGCTTAATATTTCTTGTTGTTCTTTTTTTTTTTTTTTTTGAATTTTATGTTTTATCTTTTGTATGTTTTTTGTTTTAAGTCAAAGACACGAAAGTGAAAGAGGTTTTTGTTTTTGGTTTACGTCTGTTCGCTTAACTTATTATTTTGTTTAGTTAATTGTGTTTTACTGTACTCGTTTAGTGTGTAATGTGTTAAGTTTGACATTGTTTTTTTGATTTTTTTTTCGTTTTTGCATGCGCTTAATTTTAAAACACCGAGAGTTTGCTCAAAATTGTTTATGGTTGCTTTTTTTCCGAATGTAATTTTAAATATCGAAATATATATATATATATAAATTTTTCGTGTGTTTTCGCTAATTTTTTTTGTTACATTTTTATTGTATTTTTTAAAGTTTTTTTTTTTGGTTTGTTTGGTTTAAAAACACCGAAAGCTTAAAATTTAGAGATTTTCCTAAAGTGTAAATTTTTACAATGTCTTCGTCCTTTGCGGCTGCGGCTTCCGTTATTGTGGTTGTGTGTTGTATGTCTGATTTTGTCTCTGTTTTGCGATCTCTTTCTCTACCATTTTCCAAAGCAGGAAGGTGGGAAAATAGACAAACCTAAGGTAAAACTTGCTGACCTTTCTTTCAACCTTGCATCAAACAATATTCTGAAAAGATTCGGGTAATGAAAATCGGTTCGCTTCTAAAGCGTATTGCTAAGCTCCTTCCACATCCGTTTCCGTTTCCGTTTCCGCTTCCGTTTCCGCTGTCCCTCCCATTTCCGTTTCCGTTTCGCGCCTCCCCAACTTTCTGCTTTCGCTTTCGCTTTTGCTTCCGTTCTGCTGCATTTCCCATTAGCAATAAATAGGTTAAGGAAAAAACTGTATCACATTTTCAATTACGTCTTTGTTCGTAGCACCGTCATAGACATACCGTCGTCCTTCCCAAGTATACCCCTCCCCGCATCCAGCACCCTCCCCGTACACCCGCCTATTTACAGTCCGCTTACCTACCATACAGTTGGAGAAAAAAATTGCGCTTCGGATTTTATCACAAAAATAATTACAACTCTGTGCGAATGCACCCAACTAACATTGCTTCATATTCCCGTTTGTCTTTATTTTACGTTTAAACCTTAACCACGCAATGCGTCCTTCAAATTGGTTCCATTAATTTCATTCCTTTCACACTCACCCCTCTCCATCTCTCTCTATACATATCCTCCCGTTCTCTTCCCACAATGCTAATCGAAAATTAAATGTAAATCGTAAATTCAAATGTGTTTAACACAAAATGTAGATCGTTTCACTGGGATTTGGTTATCAGATTCTCGTGTCAGTCCGTAAGTTAGCAATAAAAATGTATTAATTAACCGGCAACAAGAAATACAAGAAGTTGAATAGCAATAAATAATAATCCTTTTGGTGACACATTCGGGAAACAGCACAAAAAACGAGTAATTGACAATCATTTTGGTTGAAACTTAGGGATTTAAAAGACGAAATATGAAATTGTTTGTGACTTCATTTGTATCGCAAACATCCCCTGCACTTCCGTTTCCTGCCAATCTCAACGCCACTAATTTATTTGTTCAAGATGCTAGTGTTTCATTTTGGTTTTTTGGTTTTTTGGTTTTATCGATGGTGGTGATGAGATGATGTTTAAAATCAGTCTCTATTGCACTTTGTTCTATTTGGTTGTGGGCTTGTCCTATTTTCTGGTTCTTCTCAGTTTCGGTTTTTTATATTTCATTAGAATTTTGCGTTTTTGATTTTTGTTTTCTCAATTTGTTTCTTTGTTTTTTATTTTGTTTTGTTAGTACACCTTAGAAAAATATCACATTCTTACTTCGTTCGTTCGAGAGACATTTTTATGTGTTTTAATTTTTTGTTTTTTTTTTAAGTTTTGCCTTGTTTTTGATTTTCATTTATTAACGCTATTTTGCTATTTCGTATGTACTCTTTGTATGTATTTAAGATCTATTTACACATGTGGGCTATCCGCTTGCACGATTAAAATATATAAAATTTAAAAAATATTTGATTGAGGTCATTTCAGAATTATTGCTAAGTATATTCCTCCCACTTTCCGAGTAGCGTCCCCTGCTTGAAATTTGCTCTGCTTTGCTATTATCTCCTCTGGTTATTTAACACTCGAATTTGATCTAAAAATGCCTTCAAAAGATGCATCTTGACTTTCTTATAATCTTTAGACACCAAAGTTGTATTTTGTTTTCCTTTAGTTTTCCTTGAATTCTTTTTTAATGTGTAAAAAAAATTTGGGAACCGTTCTAGTGTTCGACTGCGGTTCATATGCCTATAAATATTTTGTATTCTTTATTTTTTACTTTTGGTTTTTCGTTTTTGGATTTGGATTTTGGTTTTTGTTAAGAGACACGACAGCTAAAGGTTAGAGCTTAGGTGAGAGAGACTGTTGAGAGAGTAGGAGAAATAAATACAATTTACTTTTGTTTTAATTACGTTAAGTTACGTTTGCATTAGTTTACTATTTAGTAGTAGTTTGCCTTTCGGTTTTGTTTTCGATTTCGTTTTTAGCTCACAACATCAACAATGAAATATTTTACTTATAGATTCATTTTGTTTTTGTTTCGCTCGAGGGACTTGGTTTGTATTTTGGTATTCTGTAAAAATCTCAAAAAGACGCCTAACACCGAAAAATATATTGCATGTACTACATTTTATGTTTATTATGCCTCCTGCTCCTCCGTCCCCGTTCTTTTTTGTGGCTTTGGTTGCATTACAAAGATGGGGTATCCCATCCATTGGATGTATTTACACACATGAGTTAGTTGTTAGTTGCTGTTAACAATTATGTTAGGTTGATTAGAGACAAGTTAAAACGGGTTGGTGGCTTGATAAAATCAGAATGCGACGACCCATTGTCAGGTTAAAAGTGTGCACCCTTCCATACGCCATGTTGGGGTTAGGGGGGGTGGGTGTAACAAAATTTGATTGACTTAAAATGCCTTCGACTATAATATAAAACACGGTCGCTCTACCTCTCGCTTTGTATGCTTTTTGTATGTTTTCTTCTTTGCAAGTGAAACCTCGAAATTGTCGTAATTTCATGAAATCGCTTTATTTTATCTTTGTTAAACGTTATTCGTTACCTTTGCTTAAAACGCCGATGCTCGATTTGCTAAATTATGCGCGGGGACACCCACACCCAGCGACGGAACGCAACTCAGGCATCCATCCGAACCAAACAAAGTGCTAAATGGTAATCGGGTAAACGGTAAACGGTTAAGGGTAAAGCTTTTAAAGCTTCCGGCTAAATTAGCGGTTACTAATTTATAGTCACTGACTTGTGGTGTCCCCGGTGGGTGATGTTGGTGTGCGTGTGGGTGTGTGTGTGTGGGTGGTAATGGTGGTGGTGGAGTGGTTTTAATGTTTAATGTACGTGTGGGAGGGGAATACCATTGGTTAGTGTATATATTTTCTTTAGTTGTCAAATGAACAACATTTATAATCATTGGTTTTGTGGGTTCCTTTCAAAATATGCACGTCATTTATGTATATATAGTATGATGTATATATATATAATGTATATATATCTGTTTATATAAGTAATAGACACCGAAAACCACATGTACATTTATGTATCTGTATATAGATATATTCTATATAATATTCGAGCTTGGTTTTTTATCATTAGCTTCCTTGAAATTTACTGACGTCCGTTTCTCGGTCGTGCTTCCTGCTGCTCGCTCTCATCAATCAGTTAATCAATCAATCAATATATATATATTGTATTTTAAAATGCATTAATTGTTAATGCCAAAAGATTTCGTTGTTGGATTTTGTAATGTAATTTTCTGTTACACGTATTTTCCTGCATGTAAGTCTGTACCTTATGCCTTAAAAAAACATACTCCTTCCGCTCTCCACCTCATACCTGCGACCCCTCCTCCCATTCCCTTTCTAAATCGGTCTACATGTATGTATATATAAATATGTAGGTAAATTTGTAATATATATATATATGTATATATATATTTATGTATGTATATACGAAATAAGAGTCTTGAATCCCTCCAATTTTGTTTTTTTTTCGATTTTGGCTTAAAATCAATCAGCTTTGCATTAGCACACTCTTACAAAAAAAAAATCCTATTCCAGTAATCCTATTTAATTTCGCCTTAATTTTGATGATGATTAATTTTGTCGGTATAATATTTAGTGTTTGGTTTTTGTTTCAACGTTTACTTGCACACACACCTAAGAAAAAATTACGTTAGCGTTAGGATTATCCTCAAATGTTTTCCGTTTAATTTTGTAATATTGCTTTTCATGGGGTTTCCTTAATGTTAGCTCTAAACTTGTTATCATATCGAAACGGAGTCTTACGCGTAAGCCCCGAACTTTCTTACCTTAGTTACCTAGAGTTCTCGTAAGGCGCACTTTCAGCTATAAACTAAAAAGTAAAAAAATAAAAACAAATCGACGGATAGTTGCGGATCGACGGATCAGAATCAGCGAAGAATCAGAAGGGGGGTTCATTGCAAAAACTTTATTAATAAATACTATCGAATAGTCCAAAAAAATAATAATGCTTTCCACGCAAAGGAAGAAGGTTATTCAATTCGTCGTAAACATAATCATAGGTATACAAAATTAATAATTCACATATACAGCTCACAGCTTGTTGTTGTTGTTGTTGAAAAAGTAAAACTAAACATAAAGATTTCGACATTTGTGTGATGTTTTACATACGAAATTAAAAGGTAGAGTACAAAAGAGCGAATAACTTATAAATTAGCATGTTTTGTTGTTTCCAAAAAAAAAAAGGTGTTGCAGTATTTGTGTGCTTACAAAAGGCAGTGTTGTTGTTTGTTTGTTGCAGTAGCATTGTTGTTGGCGAATAAATAATATACTCGTGCGGTCTGAACGGCAGAGAAAATCGAAAATGGAGAACCCGAACTAAAACTAAATACACTACAAATAATAATAATGGTAATAATAGTTAATATGCGTAATCACTATAACATTTGCTAATGCCCTGATTTTTAAACGGTTCACATGCTGACACACAATCGAAACGATGTAGCGGAAAATAATGATTGATTGGCTCGTCTGTCTTTTCGTTAAAACTAGAATATAATATGGTGTGGTATATACTCGTATATAACGTATGGGAAGTATTAGAGTTAGGCAAAAATCGTGGTTAAATTTTGGTAGCTTGGCGCTTGAAAGGCGTAACCAAACGGTGCAGTAAGTATGTTAAACTATCACATAACATATGCATATACATATATTCCTATGCAAATATATATTCGCTACAATTGAACACTTAAGTTTTTGTTGCTGAGAGAAAGTGTGGGCAGAGTTTCGTAGATTGCAGCGTCTTAAATAAGTTACAAAACAATAGATGGTGCTAAGAATGGGTCGGTAGTATTCTTTCCTCCAATGCGCTCCCTCCTCCCTTCTTCCATCTCCCTCCATGGCTCTATCTAACTATCTAACTATGTTCTAGCCTTCTCCGGGTCGGTAAATTAGTTATTCTCAGCTTTCAGCTTCTATATAATCGTATGCATTGACAATTTGTTGTCTAGACTCATTTCGTTACGGGGATATCTGTGGGTATTGTGTGGTGTGAACTGTATCTCTGCATATCGGTGTCATCGGTTCGCTATCGATTTCTATCGGTTTCTATCGGGTTTCTAACGGGGCTTTATCCTTTTAATATTTAGTTAAATTATGAGGTACTTGAAACTTTTTGGCACAGTGAAAGTTTTATTTACTTTACTTCTACCACTTTTAACTTTGATTTGTTCTCATATTTTATGGATCTTTACTTTCAACTTTCATTTTTCATTTATCATTTTTGGTACGGCAATAATTCATTTCTTAATGCATTAGACATTTAGTTAATAATTACACACAAAAAATTACGAATCCCCATGAATTCTACATCTAAATAAAGTTATTTTTAGATTAAACTTTATAATTTAATTCGATGTTCTTGGTTTTGCGCTTTTGTCACCCTTCCCTTAACATTTCCTGCATCCTTGTGGTGTGTTTGGTGTGTGATTTTGAGATATTTAATTAAATTAAGTAAAATTCTGTTCTGTTGAAGATGTGTCTGCTCTCGTATGCGGTTTCCCTATTTTGTTATTTTGTTATTGTGGTGTTTGTTATTTTATTGTTTAATTGCACATTTCGCTTTGCCTTCTTCTTGGGGGCAAGGCCCAAAAAATTATCTATTGTTTGCCATCGCTATGCATATTTCTTGCAGTTTTATGCTTTAAAACTTCAATTGTTTATTTGTTTTTGTTTTGTTTTGTTGTTGTGATCACAGTTAGTTTTGTGTTGTTGTAGTTGCAGTTGTAATTGCTATTGTTAATTGTTAATTGTTGCTATGTTTCATGTATGCTTTAGTTTTGATTGGCTCTTGCGCTTGCCTTGTTGCTTCTTGTATATAAATTAAACTATTGACGGTGGTAGCTCCTATTCGTATCTCCTAGCTCTACAATCCTATAACTCCTATAACTCTCCTCTCCCTGCTATATCCTCCCCTGCTCCTGAACATATATCGATTTGTGTGGATTGGTTAACCGAAGAATAGGTAAATAATGCTTGCAGCTAGCACAAATCGGCGTTTAAAACATATTACATAGTTTCAGTTTCAGTTTCAGTTTTTAGTTTCAGCTTCTTCAATATTTCTCCGGTTAGTTAGTTCAGCTTGTTCTAGAATTAACTAAAGTCCCGATTAGGTTATTGTTTTGCTTTGATTTCTGCGGTAGGTAACACTGTTCGTTCGTTTGTTGTTTGCTAAGTTATTGCAATCATTCCACATTAGTTAGCCCTCGTTTTGTACAAATTGTTGCTAGTTTAGCTTCTATAGTTCGGTGTAAAATTAAATATATTTCGTTATCTATTGTGTATATCGACGGGTAAAATACAGACTATCGCGTTTGATGCTATTTCTCATTGTGGCGGTTACGAAATCATTCATGCACGTACGTCTCTCATTCCTGCACTTAGTCATACGATTTGTAAAAAAAAAGTCATTTTGTGCTACGATAATTATAGTTTGTAGTTTTGTTTTTGTTTTTGTTTTTTAGTTTGTAGTCCTTACACACACGTATTTCGTATATTTAAATCCTCCTGTTTATATTTAGAGAGTTAGGTGTATATTCAAAATCTTAAACACTTTAATACCCGTGCTAATTAGTTGCCCGTAATTAAGGTTTCCTTGCTCTAGCTTGCACCACAAAAAAAAAAAAGAAAAATTCAAAAAAATTCCACAAACTACGGCGAAAATGTATGCTCTCAACGAATATCTAACACCGCAGATATTCCACATCGACCTCTATAGACTACAGATCCTGCGTGTGGCGCGGCCGTCCTGGCATCCCGGAGCTGGTTCCTTATCTGCGTAGGAGCCGCCTCCTACGCGCCTCATCTCAGCGCGGGGCGTTGTGGATGTGGGTGGTGAGGTGCTTCGAGAGGTAGTCGGCCCGCGCGAAGCACTTGCCGCACGACTCGCAGTGGTACGGCCGCTCCCCGGTGTGGATCCGCAGGTGGCGCGTCAGGTCCGACTTGCCCCCGAAGGCGCGTCCGCAGAAGAGGCACACGAACGGCCGCTCGCCGGTGTGCTTGCGCACGTGCAGCTTGAGGTTCTCCTTGGAGCGCACGCACTTGCCGCAGAAGGGGCAGGCGAAGCGCGACGTGGCAGGTCTGCGATTTGGCAGCAGAAAGTCAAATCAAACTCTGTTCGGAGCAGCGGGGTGGTTTTTAGCTTACCTCTTGTCCCGCTGCCGCTCGGCGGCGTCCACGCGCAGGAAGTTGAGGATGGAGGCCTCCTGCGGGTTGAGGCCCAGGAACTGCTCGTTGGGTATCCTCTCGGCGTTGATCAGGGACGTCAGCGAGCTGAGCGAGCTGATGCCGCCGGCGGCCCCGCTCGTTCCGCTTCCGGCGGCCACCACCCCTGCGGCGCTTCCGCCGGAGGTGGCAGCCTGCACCTGGGCGGCGGCAGCGGCCACAGCAGCAGCGGTTGCCGCTGCCGACGAGGACGCCCCCGAGCCGGAGCTGGCCGCCAGCGGCAGCGACACGTGCCCCAGGTGGGGTGGCAGCGCGCCCGGCTGGGCGTGGTGGTGGTGCGATGGGTGGTGATGGTGCTGGTGGTGGTGCTGCTGCTGGTGGGGATAGGAGGGATCGGTTTCCAAGTGGTGCAGGCGTGCCTGAGGGATACACGTCCATATAGGTTACCAAAAGGTTCTGGGAGCACCCCTCTCCCCCACATAGCTACTGGCACTCTCTCCGGAAATGCCATCCACCGGAAATGCGTGCTACTCACCCGCTTGTTTGTACTATGAATGCCATCGGAGCTGCTGATGTTCGGCTCTGTGGCGCTGGTGGAGGCCGAGGCCGACGAGTTGTTGTCCTGGTAGAGCATCGTGATCCCGGCCGAGTCCACCGTGTTGTCCTGCTCGTGGTCCTCGCTGTCGGCCGGGCCGCGGGACTCCGAGGGCTGCTCCGTTTCCGAGTTGGAGGGGCCCTCCCGCTTCACGTTCATCCGCAGGTCCTCGCCCTCGTCGGCGAGCATCGGCTCCTGCGAGCTGGTGACCACGTCCTGGTCCACCGAGCCCGAACCCGAGCCCGAGCCCCCGGAGGCCGGCATCGAGGACATTGCCGGCGCCGTGATGGCCAGCGAGTTGCTGTTGCCCAGGCGACCGATGGTCACTCCGACGCCCACTCCCACACTCTTCTTGCCGTGGAGCCGCTCCAGGGCGTGGTTGAGGCGGTGCTTCTTGAAGCTCTTGAGGTAGCGGAACTGCATGCCGCACACATCGCAGGTGAAGAGCTTGTCCGCCGGGAGCCGGGCCCGGTGGTTCTGCTCCTTGTGCTTGGCGTAGGCACTCCGGTAGCGGTACGACTGCCCGCACTGCTCGCAGATGAAGGGCTTCTCCTCCCCAGGGCCCACGTGCGGGTGCTGCAGAGCCGCGTGCTGCTCGAGGAGCCACACGTTCGGGAAGTGGGCGTTGCACACCACACAGCGGGTCTCCTCCTCGATGGTCTCTCCCGCGGAGTTGCCGCCGCCGCCGCCCGCGCTGCCGCCTCCGCCGCCGGAGGAGCTGAAGAGCGACGAACAGGTGTCCGAGGGGCTCTTCAGCATGTGGCTCAAGTGCTGGTGATTCATCAGCGGCGGCGTGGAGGAGCTTGACGAGGAGGAGGTGCCCTTCTCCTTCACCTCCGCCTGGTTGAGCAGCAGCTGCGTGTACTGCCGCAGTCCGGTGGCATCCACGATCACAGAGGATCCAGCCCCCGTGCCGCTCAGAATCGGGGTCCTGCGCTGGCGCTGCAGCAGCTGCTCCAGCGACTCCTTGTACAGCTGGGCGCTCCGCTCGCTGGGCAGCTCCACGATGGTCACCTCGTCGCTGTCCGCCGAGCTCCGCTTGCACGAGTCCTCCCCAGAGTCGCTGGCCAAGAGGGTGGTGCTGGCGGTGGAACTGGTGGCCATTTGCTGCGGCGATGGCGAGGACTTGGCCACCTTGGACTGCTCGCGTTGGTAGAAGGCAGTGGGTGTGGGGTAGCGCAAATTGAAGGCCTGTCCGGCCGCTGTTTTACCCGAGGCGCCAGCGGATCCCATGCACCCCGATCCCGTTCCCGATCCCGTTGCCGTCGAGGACGTGGCCGTTGTGGCTGTGGCGGTGGCTGTGACGGCCACGGCGGAAGGAGTGGTACTGCCCGGTGCTCCTGGCTGAAAGTCCTTGCTCAGCAGATCGCTCAGCGTGGTGAAGCGGTGCGGAAAGTCCTTCGGTGCCGCTAGCAAGCCGCGGGTCCTGCGAAGAGTCAAGAATTTTATTCATGCGTCAAGAACATTTATTAACTGGATCGGAGACAAAGACACTCACCTGAGGGCCTCCTCTGCCAGCCAGGTCTGGTGGTGCAAGAGGCTGAGGATTCTGGACGGATCGATGTCGAAGAGGCTCAGGCCGAGGGGCGTGAACGGGAAGGCGAAGGGCGTGGGGCAGCGGCTGGCGGCCATCGCACTCATCGGGGAGCTGAAGTTTCGCAGGAGCTGTGGAGGCGGAAGAGAACAATTTCAGTGGCTTGTCTATACCGACGCATATCCTGCAAAGGTGCTTGGTAGTTCTTGGTTTTCTCAGTATGGGAATGGGGCAGAGATCGGGAGCGTTTAAAGTAGAAGATCTGCTAAACTGCCCGGGATACTGTGTTGTTCCCTAATGTTTTTTGCTGGACTGTGGGAGAGCAATCTATTGAGATCTATATCTTAAGGGCTCTGGGTTCTAGGGGTACGACAGGTAAATAAAAATGGGAACAGTGCATGCAGGGCGGCAAGCAAACACTTTAAAGCTCTCACAAAAACGAACGTCTGAAGATTTGGCAAATAATATGATACACACGTAAACGAAAGGAGAAATGTAAGGAAGAAGCTCGCTGAACAGGAACCGTGGATAATATGCTTGGAGGAGTACTTACGTGACACGGGCTTTGAGTTCTGAATTCAGTCATACTTAGGGCTAAACATAATCTTTCGATTTTTAATTTACAACACGTTTCGGGACCACACGAAAACAGGGAAAAAGAAACTGGCACTATTAATATGATGTAACAATGTAAAAATAAGAGAAAGTGTTTGTGGCGATCCCAAATGGGATGGTATTGTATGGTATGGTATGGGGAATACCTGGAATTAAAACTCGGTAGGTTGGTAAATGTTTCTCAGTATTTTTATTTATATAGAATTTTATTTCATTTTCTTCTCTCTTTGTTTCTGTCTTTTTTCAGCTTTTCCAACAGCTTTCTTTCTTCATTCTTTTTGTTTCATTCTTTACTCTTCTTGTGTGTGTGTTCTTGGGTGTGTGTGTGTGTGTGTGTGTGTGTGTGTGTCTGTGAGTGTCACATATGTGTCGGTGTGTGTGTAAACAAGATTTCTTGAAATTTTCTCGGGTTTCCTTCATTTTTGCTCGCTCGCTTGACTACTAGAAATGTTATTTAGGCATAGACTATATAGCTAGCTATGTATGACTGATCCTGTTCCAGCCGATCCAATTAATTCATATTGTGTTACTTTACTTGCTTTCCTCCTGCCTGGGTTCCCTCTCTCTTTAAACTCACTATTCTCGCATTCTCCTGGATCAGGATCTGGAACTGGTTCGGGATCAGAATCTGACTTTTCGGGACAAGATTTTGTTTTCGGTTAGAAATCAAATATTCGCTTTGGAGGCCTGACATCTTTTTCGCTTGCTTGTTTGTTTTGTTTATAAACTATGATATGCCTTGCTTTGCTTAAATATTTCTCATATTTATTTTCCGTCATTACTCTTTTTGTGGTTTAGATAGATTTGTTGTTTGTCTTGGGGGCTCTTGTGTGGCTTGTTCCTTACTTTTGGGGTTGCCTAAACTCGACTGAAAGTGTAAGTAATTGAGTTCGATTTCGATCTAAAATATTTGCTCTTGATTGCTTCTATTTGAGTGTGTTTATCGATACTTATTTTGGTGCCTGATAAGCGGTTCTCTTTTACTCTTATAATGGTTCGTTATTCAGCATTGGATCGACCCGGGGATATGCTCCGAGTCGACTTGAGTTAAAGCATTCATCCCGCTCAGTGCTTTGTTTCTGCGTTAGTTCTCATTCCGACTACGAAAAAAATAAATGTATGTAGTTAGCGTATATTTTTAACCTTCCGTTTCCTGTCTTTAGTAATAATTGTTGTTTTTTTTACGAGTATGCTTCATACATTATGTATATATATATTTATATCTGTTGAGTACCCGTCAAGCTCTCTCTCTCTTGCATATAAAGTACAAAGTACAGCTGTGTTCGAACTGGTTCCAGTTCCGGTTCCGGTGCCGAGGACCTGCTTCCGTTACCGTTACCGGTTCGGTATGTGCGCGGGTGAAATGATGTAAGGAATGTACATGATAGTGAATTGTTTGTTGTTGTTGTTGTTTTCATATAATTTTATTTCGCTTTCTTGTGGTTTGTTTCAAATGTTCTNGCCGGTGCCGGACCTGCTTCCGTTACCGTTACCGGTTCGGTATGTGCGCGGGTGAAATGATGTAAGGAATGTACATGATAGTGAATTGTTTGTTGTTGTTGTTGTTTTCATATAATTTTATTTCGCTTTCTTGTGGTTTGTTTCAAATGTTCTTATTTCGACTGTAATCAATAGCAATTGTAATAATAATAAAAAAAATAATTGAAAACTAAATGGTATCGATTGGAACTTAAATTGCAGTGTATAGGTCTATATATATGCTGTTTATATAATTTATGTTAAATTTAATTTTAGGGCTATATCGCTCAATAAATAATTGGAAATCGTTAAACTTAAAGGCTACGAATGCTGAAAATCGGTTAAATACTCGCTTGTTTTCTATGCAATTTGAAGCCGAATGGAAATCAAAGCTAAAACTAAAAGTTTAAAACGATTTATATTCGAGATGTTAAGATTTAGTTTAAGTTAGTTAGTTGCTGCTGCTGCTGCCGCTGCTGCGCTTAGTGAAATTCTCGGCCGCGGCCTTAAAAATTAATTATTGTATAACTTTTTCTCATTGTTTTTTTGTATGTTTTTTGTTTTTCTTGTCTGCGTGTGTGGGGTGTGTTTTACAGTTAGTTAAGTATATATATTTATATAAATTATTTATGTATCATGTATGTCTATATTGTTAGGAACATATTGACGTAATCATAACGTATTGCAGCTATTTGTTCATCTTCATTATTCTCGGTGATGGTTGATCTCGGATTTCGGTATCGGTATCGGTTTCGCGTGTTTCGGTTTTTGTAAACTTGATGTTTTGTGTTTTCTTTTTTTTTGTCGGAATATTAACCCTCGCACATTTGGAGCGTACAAGCCCAATGGAACCACATGGGGATACTGGAATGTTCAACTGAAATTCCCTTTTCACATCCCCCGCGGATTTCCGAGAGCTTTGATAACTTAGCAGAAAATATTTAAAAAAAAGTGTCTACAAACAAACAAAATAAAAATCTTGTAAAAACATATATTTAATTATTATTGAATGAGCCTCAATAGGAAACTTAAAAAATTTTCTCAACCGTCGGTTACTAAAACTATTATTTTGCTAACCATTATACTTTATATATTTTTTTTTGTATTTTGGATGATTTCTCTTGAATTTTCAATTCAAATTTCATTTGAAGCAAAAACAACAACTGAAAATTATCATTATTGTTTTGTTTTTCTGTCTTTTCTTGTTTTTATTTTTGTTTTTCCTTTTTTTTTAAGAATCTTTGCACAATTTGATTCGGGAAGGTTAAAAATGTATATACTTGCTTTTAGGGGCTGGTAAAATGTATTCAATATGTTTACATTGGTTTCCTTTTGTCTTTTGTTTTCTGTGAAAATAGTATTATTCCGTTTGCTAAAAACTAGTTTCATTTCTTGATAAATTGGATTCTTGTGTAAGTGTCTCCGTCTCCTATTAACTTTTCTAAATCATTCTCTTAGTTTTTGTATATTGTTTTTTTTTTCTGGGGATATGCAAAACTACTTTGTTGTTGTTTCTAATTTGTTTCTTGATTTGGTGTTTGAGTGTGTGAATAGCTAACTGGCTAAAAATGTACTCGGCATCCTCTGCCGATGCCTGCCATCATAGGTCTCTCCTGCTTTTAGTGTTTTTGTTTTTTGTTTTTGTTTTCCTTTAGAAACTAGGTCTTTTTTACATGCCTTAAGTTTGAATGTATATAATGTGTGTGTCACTAATGTATATTCAGTTATATATATGTATATATATATATCTCAATGCCTCCCATTGCTCACTAAAAAAATAACTATCAAAAAAACTGCAATTTCCGCTTTGACTTCTTTCCTTGATGTTTTTTTGTGTTTTTTCTTGCGTTTTTATAAAATATTAGTTTAGTATGTATAATGTATATGTATTGTATATATATATTTTTTTGTTTTCATTTTTTTTTTCATTTTTATTCGGTTTTTATGTTGGTTTTATTCTTGTTTAGGGGAGTAGGCACTACAGTGTTGTTTTTCTCTCTTTTTGTTTTTTTTTCTTTTATCTTTCTGACGCTCTCTTGAATTTTTTTGGTTTTTCTAAAAAATGTTCAGCTCCAGTTTTTTGCTTTGTTTGTTAGCCTCAGCTAGCTCTGATCTGACAAGTATAAAATAAGCTGGTAAGCTGGCAAGCTGGCTTGCCGCCAATACCCTAGAGTCTAGACCCTAGCGATAGCCAATATTTGCCTCAATGGTTCAGCCTAAATGTTCAGCTTCTCTATATGGTGAGTTTCTCTCAGTGTATGTACGTGTCCGCGTGAGTGGGTTGAGCTTATACTGAAAAATGTTTACGTCTTACAACTTTTGAAGCTTTCTTTAGGTTTCCAATGTCCTGCTATTAGTTTTTACTTTTCATATAATGTATGTATATTTATATATAAGTGTGTAGATATCATATATGCTTTTGTTTTCCTCGATTTTCTTTTGTTTTTTTTCCTCTAACTCGACTTTAGCGTATCAAAAAACGTGTGAGTGTGTTTTCTTGTGAAAATGTACATTTTGTGTGTGATTTCGGGGAGGATATCGGGAAATTTTCGAGTTGCTGATCTTCAAAAATTGGTTCTATGTTTGCTTATCCGTTAGAGCTAGAAATAATTTCAGTTTTTAAGTGATTCCCAGATATCGAATCCTTGTCATTTGTACAAAAAAAAAAAACATTTTCAGTCCGCTAGCGTGAACGTAATGGAATCGATCATTAGTTCTTGGTTTCCGAAAGAAGTAATCGATTACTTGTCCACAGGCATGAAAACTAAAAACAGGTATTTTATGGAACAAGAACTAGATGACTGATGCATCGCTTTTCGTGCATTTTCCGGATCGTGTTTTGCTCTTTTAGTTTTAATATCTATGTACAGTATGTCCTCGAATTGTTAGCTTGGCACTCAAACATATTTTGTTATTATTTTTGGGTCTCATTTCGTCATTAATTAGAGCTGATGTTATCGTATTACTGTTATTGTTATTGATGTGGCTGTTGTCGTTTATTTTGTTGATTTGTTACGCCGATGAAACCAATTGCTAGTTTAGTTTATTGCGTTTCACTGTCTTGCTTGCTTAGCTTACAAGTTTCGCTTAACGAACAGAAAAGGGCATATTCTCAAATAAAAATTGTTTAAAAAATATAAACAAACAGTGTGGGTGCATTACACACACGTACAAAAATGGAACAGACAAACAATCCCTTATATACATTGACTACAACTCAAAATGTTCGTTCTCGTACGGGGGAGTACGAGGAGAATCCTGTTCAATCTCTCCTGTTTGCTTGCTCTGCTATTTGTATGTTAATTATCTGTAACACTCTGTAAAAACGTGGAAAACAACTATGAATGCTGGGTTGTAAATATCAATTGTCCTCCTCCATTCTTCATTCTCTCTTTTGTTTAACAACGGTTGCTATCGCTTGCTGCGTTCTCGTTATCGTTATCGGTCTATCGGTTTAGGGTACTTAAGTTATTTGTATTGTAGGTGATTATGTTGTAAATTAATGTAGAAGAAGGCAATTCGTCAACAGGGTACATTCGTGTAGGTATGTCTGGTGTCTCAATTACTCAATCAATCAATCAATCATATTTCATTTACATATTACGAATCTACTTGAATATGCCAGAATCCTCTTCTGCTTGTTGGCCAGCAACTAGTTCCTTTGACTTGGTCCTTCGGACCGAGGTTTGTATATATGTACAGTTAAGCTGGAACCACTTTCGGTTCACTGATTGTTGGTATTGTAGGTTGGTTTCAGGGTTTCAGGATTTTCTGGAACTATCTCCGATTGGCGGCTTCAGTTCACTCTGCGCTTCGGTTTATTGTCGAGGTCTATTGGTAAATGCTTCTTTTTCGGTTAATATTCAATTTCGGTTGCTGTCCGGAACTAGTTTGGGCCCAAGATCAGAGTTCAGATTTCAGAAACTATGGCATACTCCGTTTCTTATTTATCATTGTGCTATGACTGTTTATAAAAAAGGCATTTATTGTGGTTGGTCATTCAAAAAACTGGTCTCGGGTTAAGCTAGGTTTGTGGTTGCATAAAAAACGGTTCACTTTCAACTAGAGAAAAAAAAATACATGAAATAATTGCATATTACAAAAATGACAATCAAGCAATGATTTAGCTCTGCTTTAATATATTTCAACTATTGTTTGATTGTGTAAAAATCGCATTTATGTCCACGTGTCCACGTCTTAGTTGTAGGTTGTTCTTGCTATCGTCCTCGTTACTTTAATTGTTAATTAAAAAAATACGCTTGATTAATTAAAAAATATAATAAACATTTGCTATGTATGTATGTATGTACGTTATGCATTTTGTAAAGCATTTCCTCCGCAGCCATTATGTTGTCATGTTTGTTTTCCATATTTCTAATATACGTTTCTTATTTCACTTTTTCAACACTTTTTTGTAAATTAGATTTGTGTTTAAATATTGGTACTATTGTTTTTGTTGTAGTTGTTGTATATATTTGGTTGTTTGTACATATATATATATGTATATATATATATATATACGTCTAGGTATATATTGAGAGATACATGCATATATAAATATTGTTTGTTGCTTGTTTGTTGTCTTGCTGTCTTGCTTTTCTGCATTCATTAGTTATATTGTATTGGAAGAATCTGTGTTTACCCTGAGCACTTTTTCTGCTAGAAAGAAAAATATTGAAAAACTGACGAAATCAAAATCATAATTCAAATTGCGAACAAATGTCTATGCCGAAAATGAAAACCGAAAGGAAGTTGTCAAAAGGTATCTTTTTTTTTTCATTCATTTGCCGAAACTTGCAATTTTGGTTTTGTATCATTTTGGAGTTTGGAATTTGGGGGTTCCCCCTTTTCGTTTTTGGGGAATTTCGTTTGATAATTTTGGTTGTTTTTTTGTTTATTGATTCCATTTTATTTTGATGTGTTTCGTTTCTACTTCTTGTTTGTGCCAAAGCTTTGCGTTCTGAAGGCGAGCGCTCGAATTTCGATTGGAATCGTTTGGAAACGAACTTAAAATTGTTTCTGCTTCTCTGTTTGTCTCTTGTATTACAGTAAGTTAAGTACGTTTATCTTGCTAGTATATAGATTTATATAAATTCGACTTGTATGCAATTCTAGCGTAATTGTTACTTTGCTTATATCCTTTATATCCTGCGTCCACTCGTCCACTCCTCCTAGACGTCCTCGTCTACTGCTATTGCTGTACAAGTTGAAGCTTCGATTTAGGCATATATATTCAGGATATAGTATCCTTAGGGGGCGGGGATAAGGGGGATTGTGTATGTGTTTGTGTGGGTGTGTAGGTGTGTCGCTCTATATAGGTGGCATATATAGGCTCGTATATAAATACTCTTGCTTTCGCACCTCCCAAGTACATTGTATACATATATAATTAGTTTTCATCTTGTTGCCATCCTTGTATATATAATTTTAAATTCCTGTTTCCTTTAAAATGCATTTTGCAGTTACGCCTAATGATATTTTGTCGTTAAATATAAATTACTTCCCGCCGGAGCGTAGGTGCTGTGCTGAACTGAGGGGCTTGGAGGATTACCTGTTCTTTTTTTTTCGCTCGGAACCTAAAGCAGGAATCGAACCAGTAAAACTGAAGCCGAATATCTATGCAGATCCTAGTCGTGTATATGCTGCGTTTATATGAGATTTAAGTGCGATTAGGGGCATATGTTATAAATTTATCCATAGCGTTTAGTCCTACGAGTCTATTTGCCTTAAAAAAACAAAAGCGATTCTTTCGTTTTCCTTTGATTTAATTGTTTTTTTTTTTGAAAACTAAACGAAGCTAAGTACAATAAATGTCGAGTCTCTTGTTTCTATCAAGTCCTAGAGGTTCCTTCTCATCGTAAAATTTCGACTAAAAATTTGTGTTAGCATTGATTTGATCCAAAGTGCTTACTCTCTCTCTCACTTCCTTGTTGTTGTTGTTGTTGTTTAACAAACGAAAAACTGGCAACAATTATTATCAAAAGAAAAACAATTTAAAAAAAAACGATTTCGAACACAAAAATAAGAGAAACAAAAAGCAATCGGGGGGAAAAACAAACTGTGTGTCTGTTGGTTTTTGCGTTGGGGGTGTCAATTGGCAATTGGCAATTTTGTATATTTAGCTATATGCTTTGTTTTATTTTGTTAGGAGTCAGCGTTTTATATTCGTTGTCAAGGAACTTGTTGGAATTTTCTTTTGTTGTTGCGGTTGAATGGCCTGTCTTGCATTAAAAATATAATAAGTTGCAAATAAAATAACTGAAATACAAATTAACGTTTATGGGGGAACCAAACTAAGGAACTTTTGATCACAACTTAGGCGCTAGCAAATTCAATTATTACCATCTAAACTTAAGCCTTAAAAATACAAAATAGCGATAAATTGGGGGAGGTGGTGTTAACTGAAAAGGGGTTTTGGGTTTCGGGTTTCGACACAATGAATTTTCCAATGATATGTGAAAAGTCGTTTGCTTCCTCTTTTTGGATGAGTGTAAAATGAGAAAATGAAAGAAAAAAGGCCAAAAACGTTATGCTTTTCTTTTTTATTTTTTTTTTCGCTTCTTGTTGCTGCATTTTCCACTTAAACTGCTCGCGTTCGATATTAGCTTGTTTTTTGGGGTTTACAATTTTGAATTTATGCTTATTCTTTGACACAGAGTTTTCAGTTTAAAGTTTTCGGTTTTTCGGTTTCTATGCTGCTCGGATGGGGCTCCTTTTCGCATATAGCTTACAAATTCATTGTGTTTTTGTTTTTTTTTTTGTTTTTGGGGCTGAAAGGGTGGTTCAACAAAATAATATGCGTACAATACATACGATTACGAAATAAAAGAACAGAGGGAGTTCGAACTTATTGCTGAGACGAACAAAAGTGTATAAATTTGTTGCCACGTTTTTTTGTTTTGTTGTTTCCGTTTGTTTTGTTAAATTTGTTTTGTTGCTAAAGCTAAATAAATTTCATATAAGTTGGTATAATAATAATAACATTTCTCTTAAACATGTAGAACTAAATGCATATATATACTCGTATATATATATGCTCATATATATTTATGTGGGTGTTTATATTAACAAAAAAAATTTATAAGAGACACAGAGCATGAATTATTATGTGCAAAAGTGAGTGTGTTTTTGTGTTCTGTGAGTGGAGGGGAGGGGGGCGTTTCAGTGCATTTTATTTAATTATACGAAAAAAAAAAAATAGCAAAAAAAAATTGTTTTCCTTTCCTGGAACCGAACCGCCGCAACCCCCGCTAAGCCTTTTCCACCTTCTTCTGTCTACTCCTAACATATTTTGTCGTCCTGGAATGTACATATTCACTTCTTCCATTCTCACGCATCAGCCATCGTGGCTTTCCCTCTCCTCTGCGCTGGCTGGGCAAAGACCTTTGCTGCTTGCTTGGCTGGGCCAAATAATAAAATCAGCTGTTCCTCCGCCCGGTGCTGTTCCTCTAGCAGCTACCGCTATTGAAATGCATTTAAAATGATCGAAAAGCTTTTGGTTCGCTTGTTTGTCTCGTCTATCATTACTCGTTATTATTAGTTACTCGTTATTATTTAGTTCTTTACAATTTTGTTTCTAAAAGGCCGAAAATCACAATTTTGTTTTGCTTTCTCCTCTCCCATCGTCGCTTGTTCCTAAACGTTAAATTTCCCTCGTGTTTTTTTTTCTTTTTTCCATTTTTTAATTTTTTCATTTTTGGTTGTTATGTTGATTATGTTAGTTAGGTTGGATTATGCAGATATTTGTTGTATTCTATCCGATTACATCACATTTATTGAATTGATGCCGGTTGCTCCTGCTC
Source organism: Drosophila ironensis (assembly GCA_021223825.1). Taxonomy (NCBI): domain Eukaryota; kingdom Metazoa; phylum Arthropoda; class Insecta; order Diptera; family Drosophilidae; genus Drosophila; species Drosophila ironensis. Next base: position 210,344 of record JAJJHQ010003331.1, on the reverse strand, counting down.
CTGCTCCTGCTCTCCTACTCCTGCCCCTGCGTCCGAGGATCCTCTAATACTGCATGAGAAAAGTAAGCCATTAACAAAAGAGATAGATGGCAACGCGCTAATTTGTTCGCTTCCGCTTCCGTTTCCGCTTGTCGCTCGCAAACAACTTCCACCCGCTCCCGCCCACTCTCCTCTTTTTGGTTTTTGGTTAAATATCTCGTAATTATTCACTATTCTTGTAATGCTATCACAGCCAAATTGTTTAATCCAAAAGTTTTGTGTTTGTTTTCCCCACACGCACTCGTGCGTGCGCGTGCGTCTCCCCCCGCCAAAAGGTTTCTTTCGTTTAAAATTTAGAATTTTGAATTTTGTCTAGCGTGCTTCATCTTTTTCTTTTTCTTCTTCTTTATCTTTTGTTTTTGTTTTTCTTTTTTTGTTTTGTTTTGTGCGTTGTTTTGCCGTTTGCTCCTCTTTTCGCATAAAATGTATCTATATTTGTCAGTAGCTTGCTGTTCCCAATCCGTTGCCAAAAATCGAAATGAAAAGTCTTTGCCGCAACCGCAGCAGCGGGCCCCGCTCGCTCTCGCTCTAGCGCTCGCATTCGTTAGACTCAGCCACAAAAGTTTCCTACAAACTTTGTTTGTTATAGATAATGGTTTCGTTTTGTTTCGTTTTTTGTTTTTTGTTTTGTTTTGTTTTGTTTTGTTTGTTACAATTTTGAGATCGATTTGCATTTCTTGTTGTTGCGTTGCGTTAGCTGTTGTCGCTGGTCTAATCGCCGGTCTAATGGAAAAGGTGGAAAAGGTCGCGCTGGCGGGGACTGATCGGCCGGGTCGGTAGCCCTTAGCCAAAGAGTAGAAATCGTAGCGATTCAATCGGGTGTGTAAACGCGATAACACAAGGGATCTGGGCCTATTCGTTTCTTCGTTGCTACCTTAGCACACGTTGTTATCATCGGACAAGGTTTTGTCTTCCGGCAACCAACCTCAAAGCAAAGTAAACCTGTGTGGTGTGGTGTGGTGTGTTGGTGTCGTGTGTTGTGGCGTGGTGTGGCGTGGTGTGGGTGGTGAGTGCGCGGCTGTGCGTCAGAAAATGTTGTTCTCAGTGTTTCGATCTTGAGCCTAAATACTTTGCAACCATTTTGTTTTGCTTTCGCGCTACTATTCCTAGAGTGTGTGTGTCCTAGTCATATACATATATATATATATCGATTTGTTTCCTTTTGTTTTTTGGTTTATGTATATAGATTTATATAAATATCGTTAAGATCACAGATATTCTATGTAATTCTGCTGTTGCTGCTTCTCGAATTTTCCTTTTTCTTTTTTCTTTTTATCTGAATTTCCAAAAATCTGAACTTTAGCTATCTTCGGTATCTTTCGGTCTAGATGTATATGTAAATATTGTATATAGATATATGTATATGTTACTGTATAATAAGTTCTGTACGAGAGGGTGCGGGTGTGAGCGGTCTGGAGGGGGGGGGGGTCTTAAATTTTGTTTAGATTTTAGATCGCTATCGCTATCGTTATCGCTATCGCTATCGAAATGGGGTGCTGCGGTCTTTTGTGTGGGGAGGATATGTATATTTTACTACGTTCACTTTCGCTGACTGCCGGAAAATAAAATGACGCACGAAAAATGCTACAAAATACAGAGGTTTTTCTGCTTTTCTTAGTCACCAGTCCACTTTGCTTTTGCTTGGCTCTGTCTGGGTGTGGGTGTGGGTGTGGGTGTGTGTTGCGAGTGTGTTTTTTTGGGGGTAGGGGGAGGGCGGGGGTTTTAGTTTAAGCTACTTTAACTCTTGTTTATTATCATCGTCAACATTCTACGGTCTCGGATCCTTCGGCTGCTACTCCTCGGCTGCTACTTAAAAAGTTACATCACGTGTTCACTGTTCTTTCATTATGTTTAAGTGTTTATCGTTATCGTTATCGTTAATCGCTATCGCTACCGCATTAGCATTACTAAATCGTACTCAATTAGATCAATTTTTTGTGTTGGTTTCTATCCATGTATAGTTAGCAATTTTTATAGGTTTTCAATATTTTTATAAATTTCTTTTCAATTTTTTTTGTTTGCGCTTTCGTTCTTGCCTATATATGTCTTACGACCTCTTATATATATACTTTTGAAAAATATATATAGTTTTTGTGTATATATACTCATATATTTTATATATTTTCTCTTCTCCTCTTTCCTCCTGCTACTGCTACAGCATATGACAGTTTCCCAAGCGCGCTTTTTTTCGGGTCTCTGCTTGTGTATTCGGAAAAACGTTTCCATTTCGTATCCAAAAAAAAAATCGGATCTGGTTGCATCCTGCACTTCTCTAATCCTGTCACCTATTACTAAGAAAAAAAAACAACTTCGCTTCTTGGTATAAACTTCAACAATTCGACAATATGCTGCTATACAATATAATTATTGTATATATATATTAATATAGATGTTTTTTTTTGTTTTTTCGCATGTGTGTGTGTGTGTGTGTGTGTGTGGTTATAGCCTGCTCTAT
>JAJJHQ010003331.1:194956-207565 GCA_021223825.1 Drosophila ironensis | reverse complement strand
TTTTTTTTTTTTTTTAACCATATTCTCAAGTAAAAGTCAAAGTTCTTCTTGGCTCTTCTCATTTTCCCATTAATTGTTGTTATAGTTGAACTTGTTGTTGTTGTAGTTGCTGCTGCTGTTGCTGTTGCTGCTGCTGCTGTTGTTGTTGTTGTTGTTGGTGTTGTTGTTATTGTTATTATTATAGTTATAATAGTAGTAATAATAATAATTTAATAACAAACTAAAATCGTTTCACTATTGCGGCAACTCATCCTTTGTGTCGACCGGGCTGGGTGACAGAAACTTGCGCACGTACTTGGGAAAATGCGTTTTCTCGTGCGCCTTGAGTATCGTTGAGCGCGAGAAAGTTTTCCCGCACATATTACATCGGAACGGTCGTTCGCCTGCAAATCGATGGCGATTTCCCCAGAACACACACAGTGAACGGGCGCGTTAGGGAAATCGGGGTAAATACGATACATTAAAAAAATATGCGACAAATATTGTTGGGGATGCGCTATGAAATGGGGCGGGCCCCCAAGCGAGCGATGGATCCTTTCATTTGTTTCCAATCAACCAAGCAACTGGTCGTAGCCAACGGGTCGAATGCGTAATTTTTTTAGCTGGCCGTCACACAGTGCGTATGCTTAATTTTTGAAAATAATAAACAATTTCTTTTGGTTTTTCGAAAGTTCTCTGACTTGCAATTGACATACAATCATGTAATTTATCAAATGCCGCCACACTTTCGACCAAACTTGAATGGTTTTGGAACAAAAGAAAAGTCAAGACGCGATTGGGAGTGATGGGCTATGGGGGTTATGCTGCTAGTTATATTTATTAACTTACCGGTATGCACGCGACAATGATCTTTCATGTGGTGGCGCAGCTTAAAAGCCTTGCCACAAAACTCACATTTAAATGGTCGATCACCTGTATGTACCGACAAATGCGTGATCAGTGATGTAACATCGGGAAAACTTTTAGCACAGAACTTACACATGACAACACTATTCGGATCACTGGACGCGCCGGCGCCAACGCCAACGCCAACGCCAACGCCCATGCCAGCGGCAGAGCTGAGCAGCGACGCCGCGGCAGCGGCTGCGGCGGCCGAGGTCGACGGCGAGGAGGATCCCCCCGTGCCACCGGATGTAACGCCACCGCTGCCGCTGCCACCGCCGCCGGCCGCACCACCTACCCCGCCTGCACCACCACCAGCACCACCAGCAGCACTCCCGTTCCCGGCCGACGATCTCTGGCCCGAGGCAGCAGCACCGCTCCCGCCCACGCCTCCAACTCCAACTCCAACTCCTCCTACGACGCCAGACGCCACCTGCGAGCCGGCCGCCTCCAGGCAGCTGGCCGTCAGGTTCTGGAACGTGCATCCCGTGCTGGCCAGCGACAGGGCCGCCTCGATGTCTATCCCAAAGGCGGCGGCCATCGCTGCCACCTGTTCCTGGGTCTCCTGGGAGGCGGCCGCCGAGGTGGCCGCCATCGCCGCCGCGTTCATCTGGAAGGCGAACGGGGCCGGCAGGCCGGAGGCTATGTTCAGGTCGCCCATCAGCTGCGAGTGCAGGAGCGTGGCCGTGGTCGCCGAATCTCGGTACTCCAATGTCTTCAGCGAGTGGGACAGCAGGTGGCGCGTGAGCTTCGATTGACTGGGGAGCCCATGGCCGCAGTAGATGCACCGAAACATGGTCATCGGCGGCGGCGTGGGGGTGCGATTGCTGCGTATTGATTGCGGCTGCTGTGCGGCCTGTTGTTGTTGTTGCTGCTGCTGTTGCTGTTGGTGTTGTTGGTGCTGTTGCTGTTGTTGTTGTTGTTGTTGTTGCTGGTGGTGCAGCAGGGCGGCGGCGGCCGCAACCGCTGAGCTACTACTGCCCTGTTGTTGTTGGTGGGGCGATTCGGACGTTTCCTGGAACAGACACCAAAACAAAAATCCAACATCAACTTCTTTACTACTTTTTTTTTTTGGTTTTTTTTTTTGCATTTCTTGCATTTTTGGAATCAGTTTTCGGTAATCAGTTTTTTGTATATTTTTTTTGTTTTTTGTGATATTTTTCAGTTTCAGTTTTTGCTGACTATCGATTTGATGATATACTTGTTTCTGATCGGAAAAAAACTTGCTAGCTTCTTCTCTGCTTGATCTTGGTCTTGCGATTTTGTATACTCGTATTTTTTTGCTTTCTTCGTTTTCTTTGTCTGGTACCAAGAAAAAAAACATGTTCATAAAAATCATTAATGGATTACACGAAAAAGAGACAGCGAGAGTTGGCGACTTGGAGATTGGAGAGTGAAGGAAATGGATAGAGAGACAGCGAGAGAGATAGCGAGAGAGCGACGGACAGAGAGGGAGCGAGTTGTATGGCAACTATATTTCCGAACGAAAACTGAAATGAGGTGGTAACAAAGGAGCTACAGGTTCGCACTTCCGCTCTGCCTCGGTAGGTCTAGTTGAGTTTTCTTTACGAATCAAAGGGGAGAGCGAAATCGGAAATCGGAAATCGAAAATCGAAAATCGGGAAAAAGAAATCGCAAATTTACATTATCAAGTTATCGGGTTATCGAGTTACCACAAAAAAAAAGCCATAGTCAAATTAAAAGGAAATCAGGATGGAAACTAAAGGATGGAATTAATGTTACGAGTAGAAGATTCATCTAGTAAAACGCTCTCCTTCGGCTCAACGCCTATCTCTATTCATCTCCGCCTCCGCCTCTTTCTCTTTCTCCTCCTCCTTCTCATTCTTCTTCTCCTTCTCCTTCTCCTTCTCGAGGGTCCAGGATCTGGCTCCGATCTGGGTTTGGAACGGAAACCATAGCCTGGACCCCAATCATCCGAATTGTTTCATTTCAGTTTCACTTCAAATGTGTCTCAAACCGTTGAATGAATGCCAAAAAAACAAGAGGGGGTTTCAGCATTTGACTTTCGTTGTGTTTCGCTTGTTGTTTTTCATTTGTTTATTTTTGGTTTAACTCCATTTTTGGATATATATATATATACTTTTTTTTTGTTTTCAAGAAGTTGAATTTCGATTTTTGTTTGGGCGTTGTTCGAAAAACGTCGCAAATTCGTACGTTAAGCATTGATAAAGCTTCTTTTGCTTTTGTTTTAGATTTTGGTTTTACATTTAGCTTTTTGTGTTTTTTTTTTTTCATATAGATTTGTTGTGTAAGCTTATTGTTAAAATTGTATTGTTTTTGTTGTTTTTTGTTTTCTTAAACTTGACGCGTTGACCAAATGATGTGATCAATTTCGGAACGCGGTACGCTCTTCGATGAAAGAGTTTAAAATTTTGGTTTAACAGTATTGTTTTCGTACGTGAACCGAACAAAAATTGTGGGGTATTTTCGGGGTCTATTGATTTTTATTCGTTCGGCAACATGGGGTAGACGAATTTAAAAGAAATCGAGGACAAATATACCTCTGAGTTGACTATTTCTTAACATTTTTCAATCCAATGTTGCGCACGAAAAAAATCAATAAAATAATCATAATCAGATCTGTACACAAGTGTCCATAAATACTTAAACAAAAATATTAAAATTTGGAATACAACAAAACATTGAAAAAATTCGTACATATTTCGTATTTTCGTTTGGTTATTGTGGAGAAAACAAACTCATCAAGGTAGGTACTCGTAGCTTACTAATTTTATTGTGGGGGGCCAAATCGTGTTTTTTGTTTTTGAATTTGAAATTTCGTGTGTAATTCGAATTTTTGGAAAAGTATAAGAGTATAGAACAAACATAATTTCATAATTTCAGAATAAAATCAACAGGTCAACTAAAGCCAGAATGTCTGCGCTTTGCAATTTGAATTTTTCAATTTTCAAGAAGTTTTTCCAGTTTCAGTTTGCGCCGCACTCTTTTTCTCGCGCGCAATTGGGATCGCAACTTAAAATAGTTTGAATCGGCAATGAAAAAACAACAAAAATAAAAATACACTGAGTCTAACAAAAAGTTAAAAGTACAAGTCACAGGAAACGTTCGCTCAGCACAGCCATGTTCAAAAAACGCAGATCAACTTCTTGACAATGTCAATATATAATGTTCGAAATCAAATCATAAATATTTAACAAATCAATCGCTAATTGTTTCACTTGGTTTATATATGTTTCTTGGCGTTTTCTTTTAAAGTTTTCTTTTCTTTTCTTTTTTTAATGTGTGGCACAACGAAAAACAAAAGAGGTGCAACAAAAGGCTAGAAAGAAGGGAAAGAAAATGGTTGGTGAAAGAACGTATTGGAAAAACAAAAGTGGCTAAGACAGAAACGGAATTTCGAATTTCGAATTGTGATTCGGATTCGGATTTGGATCTGCCACTGGGGATCCGTTTAGTGTGTTTTTGTTGGCATTGCAACCAAGAAATTTGCGCACAGTAACAATTAAATCCTTAAGGTTATTCGGCACAGTTTGGGTGTACAATAGGTTTATGTATAATTTAGGTATGCATGGCCTCGTGTATATAGCACATACTATATGTATATACCTAGGAAAATAGAGCTTCAGACTTATAACATATACACAGAATATGTCAGATGTTCGGTTGCTGTCTAAACCGTATATTGTACTATATATCAGGAATCACAACATTTAGTATGCTAGTAACGTATATTTGCTGCCGTGGCATGAAAAATCAAAGGAAAATCGATCAGTCACATACTCACTCGCACGGACACACTCAGATATTTTTTGGCAATTAAGTTTTTTTTTTGCAAATTTTTGGATATTTCTTGATATTACTTGAATAGATAGAGCACAACAACGATAAATTATATGGAACGAAACAGAGGCATATATTATGTGTATACATACGAGTAAATTTTTATTTTTTTTTTTATATAGAAAACACAAAATGTAACGACAGACAGAGAGAGAGAGAGACAGAGCGATTTGGATTATTTAATAGAAAGAGATAGAGTTAAAATAGATGTAAGAGTCGAAACAAGAAGGAAGGAAACGAAAGTACACAACGTTCGCCAACAACATCGAATAAAAATGTGTGAAAACGAGACAGTTACAGCTTTGAGAGTAGTATTAAGTTCGTATCCATAAATTACAAAAAAAAATATTTAAAAAATATATAAAAACCAAGAAGATAAGGGACCATCAATGTAAAGAATGAAGTTGAATGCATTCGAGGAATAAATGATTGAATTTGCGATAGTCCCTTTTGGTGGATGGAATGTTTTTCACAGTCTCGGTAAAATTTAGTTTGGTATTTTGCAATTGTTTCCTAGGTCGAATTTTTGGGCTCTATCGATGGAGGAATTTGAAATGAAGATGCCAGAAACTGGCCAGGATAAAACATACCAAAAACGGATACGGATACGGATACGGCAACGGAAAATGATCGAAACTTCGAAATGAACCAAAACGAAATAAGAGTATTACAGAGAGAGAAATGATAGACACTTATTGTATGGAAAAATAGAACACACACATTTACCATTTACATAAACGAACAACGAACGAACGATTTATGGTAAAAGCGTTCCACATTTAGATAATACATATATATCGTTTGGAAAAATAGTATATAGTATATAGTATAGTTTATAGTTTAGTATGTGGTGTGGGTGTATGTTCAAGTATGTTAATTCGAGTTGGTCTTCTATAATTTTGGATGATTCTTCGATGATTCTACGCATTCCTCGAATGCTGATCTCTTCATTTTGTGGTTTTGTTTTATATCATTTCTGGTTTGTAGTTATGTAGCTTAAAAAACACCAAAAGCGCTTTAGTACGTTTATTCTGTTTAGTTTTGATAGATTAATGCATTTTATATGTAGAATATATATATATATCCTTGTGGTATATATATTTTGTTTATCAATTGCACAACGTTCAGATCTGGACCCCTCTCTTGTTTTTTTTCTTTTTTATTTGATGACGAATTAGTGGTTTTCTCCTTTTCTGTTTTCTGTTTTGTCTTCTTTCTTTTTTCTTTCTTTTTTCCTCCTTCATACGAGTATCTTTTATGCTGTTCCGTTTTCGTATTATCGTATTTTCGTATTTGATTAATAATATTAAAAGCACAACACATAGTTCGACACATCGATTATATTTATATAGATAAGAGACAGAGATAGATAGGTAAGTAGGTAGATAGATAGAGAGAGAAGAGCAAGAGCGAGAGAAAGAGACAGACAGATAGAGTGATACACAGAGACAAAAGACAACGTTTTAATGGCAAAGGATTACATTTACAAGCTCGGGCTTCGAGTTCGAAACAATACGAAAAGAAAACTCAGAGGGATACAAAATGATTCTTTGTTCTCAGCTAGTTTCAATGCAAAGTAAAGCAAAATGTTAATTCAATCGTTTAGTAGGGATCGTATATAGAATACATATAGTATATAGAGAGAGCGGTAGGTGGGGGTAGTCCAAATTTTGTGCAACGAATTTTGTTCTCATTTACAGTTTTTTTTCGATTCGCATCCGATTACGGATTTTCATTTTGGTTTTGGTTTTGGTTTTTGGTTTCGGTTTCAGATTCGGGTACGGATTTCGGTTCACAAAGCGCAAACAATAAGTACTTTTTATTTATTGTATATATATTGTAGTTTTGTTAATTTGTTTCTTGATTTTGTTGTTGAATTTTCGTGTTTTTTGTGGGGCGTCTGGGTTAGTTTCTATGGTTATGGCGTGTGGGTTGTGGGTTGTGGGTTATGGTGTGGTTGGTTATGGAAACTATGCCATGCTCTTGTGTGAAAGTGTGCAGAGTCTTACAACTAAAAATATTTACAATAATTAATAGATTCGGGAGCTCTAGCAAGGGGCTTGCTGTTGCTATTGCTGTTGCAGTTGCTGTTACTTGTTTGAAAATCCACTCAGGCCAAAGTTTTCCCCATATTTTTGGCATGACAGGCTCTTGGGGCTTGGGGGAAGGGAAAAGCGAGAAAATAAAAGAGAAACAAGCGAGATAACTAGCCCGATGCACCACTAACTTATATCCACTGATGTTGCGTGATTTCCGCCGGCAAAAGACAGGCCAAACAGGCCAACAAATAAACAAACTTTCCATTAGGCAAATTGCAGTTCTGGCCAGGCAGAGAGGCCGCCGGATTATTGAATAAGCCCACAGTGTGCAGGGTCCGCCGGATCTGGGTCACCACCAACCATCAAGCCAACCAACCAACCAACCACACAAAACGTTACGAAGAATCTCCAAAAAAATGCATAAACAGGGAGCCCCACAAGTCATTGAACCGCTTCGATTTGAGGGTTCAACGAGCCAAAGTCTCTAGCCCAGTGGCAGTGATTATCTGGTCCTTGGCCCTGGCCCCCTGCAGCTCCTTGCCCCCCGCACCGCCAATACCGCCCAAAAGTGCCAGACGCACTTCACATTCCAGTTAATATCTTGGCCCCGGCCTGCCTCGTACACTTGCCACAACAGAGCAGTACAAGAAAGTTGGCCCGACTTTGGAATCTGGACTCTACAGATACAGATTAGCTTTCCAGCCGGTAACCCAGTTTCGCAGGGAATCAGGCGCCCTGGGTCTGCAGGACTTTTCTTCAGGTTATAAGTGGCGGCTGCATCTTAAGACCCGGCAACGTCAGCGGCGTGTCGTCGTCGCAATAATAATCAAATATCGATCGGTGTGCGTCTGGTTTGGTTTTCGGTTTTGGTCTGATTCGTTTTGCCCTGCAGAGGCTCGAATCATTTTCTTTTTCTGCGAAGCAAAATGAAACGAAAAACTGTCGTCGGTCGGCGGTCGTCGGCCTTTTCACCGTCTTGTGGGCCATTACCGAAACCCGGACCCGGTCCCAAACCAATCCCTGGCTCCCGATTTCGAACTCAGCCACAACCTCGACCTCAGTCCAAAGCCATCCTGCCGACAGCCTTCCCGGCTGCCCGGCTTCCCGGCTTCCCGCCCTTCCCGCCTGCATCTGCATCATTTTAATAAAAGCAAATTTTTAATGAAAACTCTCTTGGGCTTGCCTTGCTTTTTATGGATATTTTTTCCCGCATATACTATACGCCCGCTGCTCCGCAACTCACTGCTGTTTGTTTGCATTTGGCGTTCTTAATTATTTGCTTTTTCCCGGGTTTTTTCGAAGGTCCTCCTCCTCCTCCTCCTCCTCCCTTGCAGTGCAATCAAAAAATAGACGCAATAGATGACGCATATAACGCATCTGGCAAATACTGCGGAAGCTCGTAGAATTTCGGCCGATGGGGCCCGCCTGGGTTTAGGTTTTATTTCGAATTTTACTCGGATGGGGGGTAGGGGGGGTGGCTCCCAGGCGGAAACGACTATTTCAAATGGCGCGCCCTGCTCCCTTTTCCGTGATGTTTTTTGCACAAATTATTATGTATTGTTATAATTCCTTTTTTATTTATTTTTTTGCGAACGGCACAAAAGTTGGCAGAGAGTGGAGTGTGCATTGATGTTTATTTATGTGTGTGCAGTTAGGGGGATTTTTTCGTCTATATAATATGCCCATGCATACATACATACACATACACATACAATATATATTTATTTATTTGTGTTCCCGCATTTGATGTCTTTTTGCTTTTGTTTGCTTTGGCAATCCCAGCTTCCAGCTTCAAGCTCCCAGCGCTGCATTTTGTTTTAAAAACACACAAAAAATGGCAAAGATTCGTGTGTGTGCGGATATTTCAATGGCTGTCCTGGGGGGCGGTCGGAGAGGTCCTTCCAACTCCTCCAAAACGCAACAAAAGTGAAAATTCAAGAGCGACAATCGGCGGCAAGAAAAGCCCGATATTCGGCAGGTTCTTAAGCATTAAAGGAGCTTTTTTAAAGCCCTGCCATCGTCGCTATTGAGTGCAAATCCGGTGGCCCTTTAAGCCGCGGCTATTAGCAGTTTTGTAGCTCCAGTGACCCCCGACCCCTGCGGCGGATTTTGAAGCCAAAATAAAAAGCGAGCGACCGGAGCGGGGGAGGGGGAGGAGCCACAAAAAAGCACTTGAAAAACTTTGCAATCAACGCAGCATCGCGCAGCATCGAGCGCTGATTACAATGCCGCGGCAGCGCGGTCGCCGCTGACGCAGCTGCAGCTGCAGCTGCAAAATGTGCAATGTGCGTGAGGGGGGCCCGGGGCCGGGGGAGGCCTGCACCCCACACAATGCAATATATTTTCGCTTTGGCATTTGTTGCGTTTTGGCAGCAGCGTTTTTTCTCGCTGACTTCTCCCCGCAGAGCTTTTTTATTATTATTACTTTTTTGGGTTTATTTGTTTGGATTTCCGCTGCCGCACAAAAATATTTCTTTTTCTGCGGCTTTTTGTGCATTGCATGATTGACAGTTGCCTGGCATTGATGTCGGGGCTTAGAGTGGCGAAAGTTGGGGGCGGGCGTGGGGGCGCACGGCGGAGCAATACCTAAATGCATTCAGTCAAAAGTTGTGCAAAGGCCTCCGAATAAAAATATTAAAAAATATATGTATATACACACTCGCATGCACTGCGACATTTATGGGCATCAACCAACTATGCCTGCAACTTCCTCACTTTAATAGGCAAATTGCAGTAAAATCATCACATTTAAGCCCAAAAAACAAATGCCTAACTTTGCCTATAAGCTCCCAAGAGAGGCTTGAAAAAATCAAATAGAAATACTTGAGAAAAACACTAGAAAAATCAATTTACCAAATTTCCATCACGCATACGCCAGGTGGACCTTGCGGGGCCGCCGCAAAGGTTCTTCAAGGCAGAAAGCCAAGGTCCAGGCGAAGGACTGCGACTAGAGAGCCAGGGAGCCTCGGCTAGGCTGCCTGCTTCTATCTTTCGAGCCGCGAGTGTGCGGGCGTGCTCATATTACGCATACGCAATGTAGACGGGCGAGCAAACAAGGCAAAACGCTGCAAGGGGCGCAAGTAAGCTGCCGCGGGGGGCCCGGGGGGGGAGGGATGAGAGCCAGGACACTGCCATAGACGGGTGCATATGTATGCATATATATGTGGTATATATATAGTAAAATGCAAGCACAGCAGCGGCGACAAGGCAGCCCAAAGGTATGCTACGAAAAAATTGCATAAGAGCAGCGCTCGCAAATAAAAACAAAAAAAAAAAATAAACAAAATAAAAATAGAGAGTGTCTCGACTTTGAATATGCGGTACGCAGTTCGCAAGAAGTCAACTCATAGTGCCTAAATAAATATTTGCACCCAGAGGGATTCCAAATATTACAAATAAAAGAAAAGAATATGGGTTGAACCTGCTAAGGGATCCAATATACCCCCAAAAGCTCGGGAAGTAACGGGTACGAGGAGCAAGAACGAACGCATTTGTTTCAAAATTAAATACTCCTGTGTGCCCGTGTAGAAAAAGAAGAAGAAAGCAAAAGTTGTTGGTTTTGTGCGTTGATTTTCGTTTTGGTTTTGTTTCCTGCAACCCTCCAGTTATAATCATTTCCCCCGCCGCATTTTTTTGTATCCCGAGCCACGAGCAGCGTGCAACGTGCAACGACGACGGCAAAAAAAGAAAGTGTAAAAGCAAAAGTATTTATTATGCGGCAATGGCTTGGAGAGGCCTACAAGAGCGGCCCGGAATACGTCAGAGTCAACGGCTTGCAACGTTCCTCCCGTTACACGGAACGGAACAGGGGCGTGCGGGCGCGCACAGCTCCCAATCGATGATTTCCGAGCTCTGCGGCTGGCAATTAGTGGAATGCTAATGTTTGCGGCTATGCCAATGCTTAAGTTCGGAGTTCGGCCACCCCCTTGGCGGGGAACAACCCTTCGCACTACGCCCCTGCTGCGCACACACAGTGCAGCAGTGCGCGGTGCAGCGTCAACGGCCGACGTGGCAAGCTCGAAGAAGAGTCGGCTGCCACTTTTGTTGCCTTCTTTTCGGCTTTCTTTCTGTCAGCTTTCCTTTTTTTTTAGATAAATTTTTATTTGAATTTATGCATGTGCGTCTCCTGGCGCAACAGAGACGGAGACACCCAGGGGTGCATGTGCACATATGTAATGAACACCACGTAATACCCGCACCAGAAGGCCCCCCCAAAGCGCTCGGTTCATTTTTCGGGTTAGTTTTCGCCTGGCAGGGCCACGAGGAGGCTTGTCCGTTAACTTCAAACAAATATTGTGGACAATTGTGGACAATATTTGCGGGTACAAACTCTGGGACGAAGAGAAAACAGATTTTTTCCGTGTGACCCCGCCGCAACCTTTGAGCAAGTCAGCGCAACTTGAATTTTAATTTCCCCGCCTTCCCAACCGCCCGCCTGCCGCTTAATTCTTTCCCGTTTCGGCTGCTTTGCTGCGTTTTTGACAACATTTCCGCTGGCTTGGTCCATCTGGGGCCTGTCACTCTGCTTTATTCTTGGGTTTTTCTTGCTTTTTTCCCTATTTTTGCTGCCACCACCCCCCGGGATGCCTTTTAAACTCGTCAACCGTTGCAGCAAAGTGCGTTATGCATATACGTATGCTTGTATATACATATACTTGTATATATTTATATACAATTTTTTTGTGCAGAAGAAACGACAGTGGCTACTCGCCTCCGCCTCCGCCTCTGCCTGCGCCTCCACTGCCACCACCAGCCAACAACTGCAACATATTTTTTCACATTTTCCCCATTTTATGTTTTTGTCGCGAAAAAATTGCGCTAAAAAGAAAAGCGAGGAAGCCCAAAAAGACATACTTGCCGGAAGCCAAATGCTTGCCAGTTTTCACTGTACCGGTGTACAGTTGTGCTCGCCGGCCCAAAAGTGTGCATTACATCCGGTTTTGGGGGCTTTGGAGGCGGTACAGCGGGACAGCGGCAAGGCCGAAATTAGTTTGGGGGCCACTGCTGAAGGAAAGCGGAAAGGATACGTTTGCCCGCTCGGAGAATAAATAAATTGAATATCGGCCACCCCGCGGCACCTCTTTGTCCCGCCCCCGGTTTTTCCTCTCCTGCTGCGGCGACATGCGACAATTTTTCTCATTGTTTGATTTGAATATTTGATTTGGTTTTTATTTTATTTGCCGACAGCAGTCTCAAATAATAAATGTGCGGACATGGCCGGCGGCTAGGCGGCCAGGCGGCCTGGCGATCCGGAGTGCTAGCGGGTTACACAAGCTGGCACACGGGGCGTATACTCTACATTGCCCCGTCGGTCGCCAGAGAACCTAATCCGAATGGCAGGTGATTGAATAACACGAAAGGTGCTTTCAGCCCCGCGGGCTGGGTTTTAATTAAGATAATCCGGGCGTGTTCCGAGAGTTAATTCGAGCGTATTTTCAGTTATTTCTTTTTTTTTTTGTGGGCTTTGTCAGCCAGCAAAATGATATGTAAATATTTACTATTAATTTGATATTGGCAATGGATGGACCGGGCCGTGGGAGTATTATTGTTGCCTTAGTCTAAATAGCGAACAGCGCCGGCGGGTCCTGCTGGCACATTGGAAATTATAGTGTCGTAAACATGCAACTGCAACAACAGCGGCGGCGGTGGCGGCGGCGACAATGGTGCCACCAACAACCACACGGGTGGCAAATAAAAAATTAAATTAAAAAATGGAAAAATGGGGGAAAATCGAAAAAGAGTGGAAACGAACCAAAACGAAATGAAACGAAGGGCAAGGCAAGGCAAGGAAAGGACGGAACATGGTCAGTAAATAAATAATGCAAACGGAAAAGTCCGGGTGGGCGGTGGTGCAGGTTGGTGGGGG
>JAJJHQ010003331.1:145421-193332 GCA_021223825.1 Drosophila ironensis | reverse complement strand
GCTGCTGCTGCTGCTGCCGCCGCCGCTGCAGCTGCCGAAGACGAGGGCAAGGTAATCAGCGGCGAGGGGATCAGGGTGGAGCCTGTGGAGAGGTCCACGCCCCCGCCACTGCCGCTCGACATCTTCATGTTGAGGCCCAAGTCGTTGCTGCTGTTGTCCGCCTCGTCGTCGTCGTCCAGGTCCATCTCATCGTCGTAGTCCTCGTCCAGGATCTCCGTCTTGGCGATCACTGGCAGGCTCTCGTCGTCCTCCTCGTCCACCGCATGGTGGCCGTGATGCGACTGCGAGTGCCCGTGCCCGTGCCCGTGGCTGTGCGCGTGCGAGTGCGAATGGGGATGCCCGTGGGGATGGTGCACGTGGGCGGGATGGTGAGGCAGCCGCAGCGACGTCTGGTGAAGGTGGTGCTGATGGTGGTGGGCCAATCGCTGGGCTATGCCCCGGGCCACCACCGTGGCCGTGGCACTACCCACCACCACCACATCGTCGTCCAGTTCCTCATCATCCTCCAGCCGGTCGTTATCCCGCCTCCGGTGCTGCAGGTGCTGCTGGTGGAGCTGCAACTGCTGCTGCTGCTGCTGCTGCTGCTCATCCTCCTCGTCATCGTCGTCGTCCACGGCCACTACGGCGGGGCCACCGCTGGTTTCCACGGTGCTGCCGGCGGCTGCACCGCCGTTGCTGGCTGAGGTAGCTTTGTGGCCGCTGCTGGTGTTATTGTTGTTGTTGCTGCTGGAGTTGTTGTTGTTGATGTTGCCGGCGGCATTTGCGGTTGGATTGGTGTTGCTGCCGCTTTGGTTGGCACCTGCAACGCGAGGGATTCGAGGGAATGCATTCAGTGACATTTGTCAACCAACTGGTAAAGGAGAAACAAGGCTACGCAAATGGGGGAAGAGACTGTATGGACCTTACCTGCAATCTTCCCTTCGATGGCAGGCCTTTGATAGAGATCTAGCGGCATGGGCGTGTCCTCCTCCTCCTCATCATCGTCGTCCTCGTCCTCCTGCTCCCGTTCCCCCGATCGCTCCCGTGCCCGCTCCCCTAGCACAATGTCTGCGATATCCTCGCTCTCGTCCAGGTCGTCCACCTCCTCCACCTCGTCCTCGTCGCCGGCCAGCAGCTCCTCCTGCAGCATCTCATCCGCCACGGCCGGGTGGTGCAGGTCCCTGTGGTGGTGGTGGTGGTGGTGCTGCTGCTGGTGGTGGTGGTGCTCTCCCGCCCGCTCCTCCTTGTTCTCCTCGTGGCTGTCACGCCGCGGTCGCGAGGATCGTTTGGCGGGCGTGGGACTGCTGCTGCGGTCCCGAACTGCTTCCCTCTTCTGTCCGACGCCCGACGACGAGGAGGCCTCCTCCGCGCAGGTGGTCGCAGAGCTGCCTGTTCCCGTTCCTGTGCCACAGGACGCCGCTGTTGTTGTTGTGCTGGTGGTGGTGGTACTGCTGCTGCTGCCACTGCTGCTCCCCGTTGCCGCAGCCGCAGCCGCGCGACTCTCTGCTCCCGGCGCGGCTGTGGCCGAGGTTGAGGTGGCCGCCGTTGCCGCCGTGGCCGCTGTGGCGGTCACTGTTGCCTGAGTTGCTGCCGTGGCGTCCAGCGCCGCTGCCGGACTGTCGGCCGCCTTGTGGGCGGATGCCACGCCACCGCCGCTGCTGCCGCCGCCGCCCTGGGGGCGCAGGCGATCGGGCTCGCGCTCCGGTTCGCGCAGCGTCGTGTTCTGGTTCGTCATCTCGGCGAGACCTTTGACCTGCGGGTGGCAAGCAAAGGTAGATTAGCACGCGGAGTGCCTCCCCTTGACCGCTGACCCTGGCTTACCTTGAGGGATTCGGCTGTCTTGAGCAGCGCGGACAACTGACAGTATTGCACGTTCACCTCGCCCTTGTACATGAATTCAACTAAGGTTTGCAGCTCGGCAAATCGGACGTCCTTCAATATCACAATTGGATGTCTTTCGGGGTGCTCCAGGAACAGGCTCTGGAAGTACGAGGAACAAGCCGAGAGGACCACCTGGAAAGCCAAAGATGACACAAACGCCATGAGCTTTTGGGCTAAATTCGTGTGTTCATAAATTAGGGGGGGATATCTCCTAAGCTAAGTGCGTTTTGCTAGCCTTTCGCGAGGCATTTTATCGTGCCTATATCGCAGCATTGCTGCACTTCCCGTTTTGCTGTGTTTCCCCTTGAGCTGCTGCTGCTGCTGCGGCTGCTGCGGCTGCTGCTATGTTGCAACAGGCATTTATTAGATTTACGATCTGGCTCTCTGAAACGCAGCCACAAATGCCGCTTTTGAAGATGCCACAGCCCAAGAAAGCCACGCCAAGCACTAGCCAAGCGCAGAGCCTGCAAAAAAAAGAACAAGATAGGCAGCGATGCTGCGATGCTGCGATGGGCGATGCTGCAGTTGGAGTTCAATTTGGAGTCCAATTTTCCACTGCCACTTGGCTGCGGGCGTCAAGGCGTGAACATGCCACGAATGACAATGCCACAGCAGCAGCAGCAGCAGCAGCAGCGGCAGCGGCAGTAACCAGTTCGGGGCCCGCTGGAACATTGCTGTCGATTTTTATGTGCGCATGCACGCCTTGGGGTATGCAATGCAATGAACGGCCGCTACACGCCGCGCATAAACACATATATATCCCCAGCAGATCGCCGGATAAGGCGGCACTCGCAGTCGCATTCGCTGGCCGCAGGAAGGAGCGGCCGAAGCGGCAGCCAGGAGGCGATACGGCCATGTTGTAAATTTTCATTGCTGGCAAATTGAAAAGGCGTCGGCCTCCATTTCGCATATAGATTTCGCTCTGGCCTAATGAGGTTTTGGCCCCAAAGAGTGCCACTAACCTCGTCGCTGCCCCAACGATGGCAGCGTGACGAGAGTCACGATGAAAGCCACTCAGGGTGCGGAGCAGTTTTCCGTTTCTATTGATTGCTGCATCCATGGAGAGAATATCACGCAGGGAGTTACATGTATGGGCGACAAGGCTTTCCCATCGCTAGCCCAGCCACCACCCCCAACCGCTCGCCTCTTTTTCTGTTCGGCGTCTCCTGTCACGCGCCGTTTGCGCTAGAATTTATTTAAAAAAATGCAATCGGCCTGCACACGCCCCCGAACGCGGCAGCGGCAACGAAACGCAAAATGAGCGCTAATAAATTCACGCGCATATTAGAAGCCAAGGAGGCAGGGGCCGGGGACAGTCCTGGCTCCAGAGCCCCTCTCCGCGGCCGGCCGGGGGAAACTCCTTCAGTGGCATTAAGAAAATCGAATTTCCTGATTACAAGCAACAAGAGCGAGAGGCTTGCCAGCAAAACGGGGGAAAGGCGTCGCAAATTGGCAACACTTTTAATTGAACGACGAAGAAGAAGACGAAGTAAGGCCAAGTGGTGCGGGGTGTGGCACGATGGGTGTTACGCCCCCAAAGCTAATGAACGCCAAAGGCCTTGATTTCTAACGCCACAGCCCAGTTAGCGAGCTCGCCTAACGCTTCCTAACATATTTTGCAAGTGGAAGCTCCGGCAACGCGGCATCGCATGTAATTTGCGGCCAAATAGTCAACAGCATAAATTCTCTGTCATTCGGTGGCAGGATTTGGGAGTCCGGGAGTCCGGGAGTCATGTAAAACAGATCGCATGTGCCGGGTGGGCGTTGAGTGGCAACCAAAAACATCCGCAGAATGCATATGAGGCTTTCCCATTTCCACATTTCCCATTTCCAATTACGCATGCGTATAAATCACCCGGGAAACGGAGAGTGGGCGCCGCGGCGGAGCAAAATTTATCGGCAGGGCGTTATCTTTACACTCTTATCGCGATCTCGGATCGCAGATTTGTTTTCCTAACCGGGCTTTCAGCCCAGTTTACAATTTTCCTGTTTTCCCCCGCTCGCTGCCAACAGCATTGAAAGGCATGCTTGTCGTACGTGCAACAAGTGGGCTGGATGCATGTTCGGCATTCTGGGATCAAAAATATAGCTAGCCAAATGAGCTATGGAGTGCCCAACGCTGATATAAATACCGAGAAAGCTCAAGCAGCATTTGCAAACACGGAAGATCCCAGAAAGCTCCCCTAGCTTCGCCAAGTTTGGGTGTGACTGCACCGCTGCCTGCGAAAAGGTTAACATTTCTATTATGGGGGCCACCACTCCCTTTTAAAGAGCTCTTTTTTCTCGTTTTGGTGCGGCTGTTTTTTGCTGGCTCTGCAGCTTGACCACCATCAGAGAATCGCGAACACTGCGGCGGAATATGCAAATTATTATGTTTGCATATCGCCGCCTTGCCCGGTTCTGCAATTTGAGTTTGTGTGGCGCTTGCGGCCTCTTTATTGTTGTCTTCCCCCAGAAGAACCCGACCCGACCGGACCCAGAATCCGAAAGGCAGCAGCATCAGCAGCGGCAGCAGCAGCAGCAGCAGGGCAGTACGTGGCCGGCCGGCTCTTCTAGGACACGCATTTATGTCTTAATACTGCATACTGCCAGCCACTCTGGTGGAGGAATGCAATCCACAGGCTACTGCCCGGCCGAGCGATGACTGATGGCGGATAAATGGCTCCGATGGCTGGATGGTTGGATGATCTGCGGATCCCCCCCGTCGGTGGTGCGCCCGCCACGATTGTGATTAGGTTTCTGTTCGTCAATTTCGCATAATGTGTGCAAATTTATATAATTTTCCCCCCCGATGGATTATCGTGGATTATCGTTATCGATTGTGTGTTTGCGGGCAATTTAATTTTATTGATTTTCCCGATGACAGGGAGTGGCTCCAAACTAATCACCATCACCGTCCGGCGACGACGACCCGGATGCCGCGGCGTTTCCCGGAGTTCCTCAAACGCAAAAAACAAAAAACAAAAAACAAAAAACCCGCTCTTCAATTCTTTTAGAGCTGCATATTTATTGTTATTATATTAATAACAATTATGCCGCATCATCTGCTCGCCATTTGCGGGGCTCCTCGAAAGGCATTTCAGAAACTGATTAATGGCCCAGACTGTGTAGACAAATAGCACGCAGCAGCGGCCGCAGCAACAGCAGCCGCAGCCGCAGCCGCAGCAAAAAACACCAGTAATATGGGAGAAAAAATACGAAATTTATTTCAAAATATGGCATTTCTAATTTAACAACTGCGCTTCAAAAACTGCGTTCGTTGTGTGTGTTACTGCCGCCGACACTGCCGTCTTTCTTTCGCCTGCCTGGCAGCGCCAGCCTTTTAATTATTTTCTTAGAGCTCATTTTGTGGATGACTACTTTGAGGGGCAGTTCAGGGGTCGGCAGCAGCGGGGGAGCAGGGAGAGGGGGGCAGACAGCAACAGCAACAGCAACAGCAACACATCACAGGTTGACCTTGATATTCGCATTCACAGCGGAACCGCGCACAAACCGTGTGCGAATAATGCACAACCAGCCAGCAGCCAGCAGAAACGATCGGGGATACTGGATTGTGTATTATAATTTATGAAAAAATGCCATCAACTCTCCGAAGGGTCCCCGCAGAAACGCCAGTGACTGTTTTAATCTTTATTGGCCCTTCAAATTTCCAGATTATGCCAACGACAAGTTTCTATAGCAGATCTCGAAAATGCAGCTAATTCTAAACTAACTGTTGCAATTGAATTAGAATTTAGGCGTATTTCTAGGTGAATATGATCTACTAGTTCCATTAGTTAATAATTTGTGGCCCTATTTGTGCGGCCCCTGCTGTGCCACGCTCACGCCTACACAAGCACACACCCTCGCATTAGAGAAGTCGAAAAAAAAAAACGACACAACGACGACGCACGCAACGCAGCTTTAAAGCTTCCATGTGTTCGTTCTTGTTGTGTCTGCATTGCTAGTATTTGTATTTTTTCTCAGTGCCCACGGAGGGGAGCGGGTGACTGGGACCAGGAACAGGGGGCGATAAGCATTCGCGGATTGTGAATTGCAAAAACGCAGAGCAACAGCAACAGCACACTCGCGTATAAATAAATAAATAAATGCGCGAAAAACGAGCCAACCCCCGCCCGCACACACACACACACCAAGCACCAGGCAGGCAGGCCGTTTGAAAATAAATAATTTGGAAAAATTATCTCATCAAAGCGTCTATATTCTGTGCGCCGTCCGCGTCTAATTACGGCTGCATTTGGCCGGGTGCGTTGATTTCCGGCTCTGGCCATCTCATCTCATCTCATCTCATAAATTTATAAAAATACAAGCAAACAACAACAACAACAACAACAAAAACAGGCACACACACAAGCAAGACAAAGCGCACAACCCGCACACACATCTCGCGGCGCTGTGTTCCTTTTTTTTCATTCGAATGAGTGATTGCATAGACGAGCAACAAAAAACGACGAACAGAGAAAGAGACGTTGCTAATGCGTTGGGGCTGACCTTGGAATTAAAGTCCAAACAATTTTGCGAACGCCAAAAAAAGAGGGAAAAAATCAGCAAAAGCCGAAGCCGAAACTGAATTTGAAACCAGAAACGAAACAAAGTAAATACGCAGAGAACAAAGTGCGGTGCAGGGCTTACAAGCTTACTTACATACATATGTATGTATGTTATGTAGCTTTAAGTCCAACAAATTACGTATACGCCGGGTGGATTATTACACTTGTTGGCAAAGCCTTCAGGGTAACATAGGCTGCAGCAGGTACTCATAAACCGCATGGAAAGTGAGATTTACCCCCCAGAAGTGTGTATTCGCCTTGAGATACACTCGCTCAACTTTCAGATACATTCCGCCAACGCTTGCGGCGCGGCAATCAGCTGTTCTTCGCTTTCAAGTTCAATGGGACGCGCCCCCAGAAAAAGTAACGGCAGCCACGACGCACAAAGTTGCGTAGCATGCGTAAAACGTGCGTAAGGCCACGCACCACGCACCCGGTGACGTCACAAACTGGTTGCTCGCTCGCTCGCTCGCGGAGGAGGAGGGTGCCGTTGGCAACACAGCCAGCCAGCCCACTTGTTGCGTTCAGATACGGCAGAGATACGAAGCGAGGCGAGGCGATACGATACGAAGCGAAATAAACCGAACGAACGCATAAAAACGCAAACGTTTGCGCGAAAAAAACTGTACGGCTGCTATCTTGTGCGTGAGCGAGCGTAGCGGGGGCCGGCCGGGGGGCAGGGGCGGGGGCTCTGATTGAACGAGTTTTGGCACTCGCACACGAATCCCCGAGTGACATTGAACTTGAACTTGGCTGGGGAAAATATCTTACTGGTTTTTATTTCGCACTCAAAGAGGAAAAGACAGCGGGAATGCGGCAATGCGCCAATGGGTGTGATAATACCCGAAAGCAACCAGAAGTGTTGGGACCATAAATCCCTGTTCTCGGGACTCAAGCTTTTAAATGTTTCCTTTACCCGGGTTTACCATAGAATACTGTTATAGAAAGCTTATAGAAAGCTTCTCTAACATATCAGATCAGGGAATATTACCCAAGAAAGTAACGAGTATGTCCTGCATTGTCATATTTGATCGGAGATCAGTTTGAGCAAAGCTTCTCAAACATTTTAGATCATAGAATATTACCCTGTACAGTTAAGTCTCCGCTGCTTTGCGAGCTTTAAAGTTGAGTCTCCCTGCATGGGCTCATTTGCACTTTGCATAACCACACTGCCGGCCTGCACACATCGATCCTATCCGATCCGATCCGATCCGATCGGAGATCAGGTTGAGCAGCTGTGGCCGGCTAATTGCAGGTAGGGCAGGTAGCCAGCGGCGCCACACAATAGCGTCTAAATAATATCCGCCCAATGGTCAGCATTTGAGATTTTGGTTTATTATTTTCTTGTTCCCTCTGGTTCCCCCTGGTTGCCGGTTGCCATGCCACATGCACGCACAAAAGCTGACGCCGTCCCGGAAGGTCCGTCTACCTAACTCACACTCCCCCTGCGGTGACCACGCCCCGTATGGAGCAGGGCGGTGGCGTCCTGGCCGGGCGGCTGGCGCACAGGTGAGGGAGTCCTTTGTGTCGTCAGTGTCTAACAATTGCGTGAGACGAAACTTCCCCGCTGGTCAGCCTTTGTGGTCACCTGAGTTGTCCTTTGTGCGCTCTGCGGTGTTTACTCTTTTCCCCAGACCGGAAGCATCCAAGACGACCACAAGCAGTCCAGGACAAAGGATCAACGGGCCAAGAAGGCACCATCCAAAGCCCAGCACCACGAAGCTCATAATGCTCTTCGGGCTGGGACAGATCTCTTTGTCTGCTGAGGATAAGCACCTCACTTGATGGGGACATACTCCCTTTGGCAGCGTATTGAAAACAGGTTTCCAGCACTTGACCTGCCACGCAAATTTTTGGATTTTTGGAGCGCTTGCTTTGGTCTGCTTAGAGGCGATTGCCGAAGGTCACTCTGCGGGCCTGGACGCAGGATTATCCCACGCTAAGCAACAAAGGGAAACGCGGACGGGAACTCGGCTGGCCGGCCACGCAACCGCGGCACTCGAAAGGCCGCCCAGCCATCTGAGATCGCAAAGGCCGCACACAATATTGATTTGTGCTATTGTGGCTGTTAACAATTTGTTGCAAATTGTAAAATGTTGCCGGCAACATAATTTAATTGACACTGTTATGGGCACGGCGGCGGCAGCAACAACAGTTGCTGTTCGGTCGTGCAACTGCAACGGCATTAAATACGATCCATACGATTCGATCAGTTGTGGCAACGGGTTTGCAAAATACACCGCAACGACAAGCTCTGCCGGCAGCTGTATCGACTGCGGATACCCGGTACCAGATTTTTGTTCTATTATTGTAACAAGCAACACAAGCACGACTCGTATTACCAAGACACACCGCCAAGCAAACTTGCTTTATTTGTTTGGCCAACTAGATTCGAATTCGACAAGGATCACAAGAAGAGCCGCCACATTTGCAAGAATCCGATATACCCCGATCCTATCCCATTACCGGGTACAAAACTATGGAAAAGAGAGAGGGAAAAAACATTGAAGAGTGGGTGCCTGCCTTTCCGCATTTTCCAAAGCCAATTTTCCTCGCAATATGCTATCAAAAAGGTTAACCATTCCGGCTACAGAATGGCACAACTTTTGATTGCATCTATTCCGAGCAATCAACTCTTATCGAAAAATCATTATTGCAGATTATAATATCTTATAAATCCTCCAATATAGATTGATATTGATATTTTTCCCGGTTTATTTTTTGCCCGGTTTATACATATTTTTGAAGGCGTTTCTAATATTTGGCCACACTGTGTGATTAATGGGACATTTTTTTTTGACTGGCTGTACTTTTTGGCGGTGATTAATCTTATTAACTGCACCACCAACACCCAAAACTCATAAACTCATGAGCTGAAAGCCGAAAATGCGAATGCGAATGCGAATCAGCGCCAACGCATGCGCACCGCGATTATTTTCAGACTCAGTTTTCAGTTCCTGTTGCTGACGTCAGTATCTTTTTTTGCATGAATGTATCTTTTTTCGTTTTTTTTTTCCCCCTCCCGTTGCTGAGACATTTGTGCATAGTTTTACTGCCCCGATATTGCTGTTGAATTGCCGCTGCTGCTGCTGCTGCTGCTGCTGCTGCTTTATTTGTTGCCGGGCCACGCAGCTCGTGTCGCTGTTGACCTTCAAACTGGGTTTTAATTTAGCCCGGCCTGCGTTTCGCTCTCCGATGTCCGTCCGTCCATGCAAACGTACGAATGTATAAATGCTGTAGGGGGCGTGGCAGGGCAGCGGGGCGGCATGGCGGCGGCGGGGGGGCGGAGAACCTGCAGGCGGCTTGTGCAACAATTACTAATTATATACTATATATGCTTGAGTTTCTATATCTATCCATAAAGCCCATACACAGCTGGCAATTCTAATGAGATACGCTATCTTTTTTCTCCCTCTCCCTCTCCATCTCCATCTCCATCTCCCTCTCTTTCTATTCTTTTTGCTGCCTTTTATTTGCTGAATGCGATTCCAGCCCGGCTTGCCGGAGGGGGCGCCGGGGGAGGGGGGGCCTTAGCCAGATATAAATCTTTTGAAAATGCGCATAATTATAGCAGCCGGCAGCGGCAACAAGTTGGGCTCGAGAGTCGTCGTCGTCGTCGTCGGCAGTCGTGACAAGAAAAGTTGTTAATTTTAATTATAAGAAACAACAAAAAGCAAAAAAAAATAAAAAAAAAATAAAAATAAATACGAATGCAAACTATTTTAGACTTTTTGCTGTTTAAAGATTTTCTGCATCTGCATTGCTCGCAATAGCAGAGATACTCGAACTCTTAGGTATTTTTTGATCGAAGCCAGGAGAAATAATAATAACACTTGGGCCTTGTGTTCCCTGTCTTATCAACATTGCTTGCATACCGCCGATCAACAATTGCGCGGCCAAAAAAAGTGAAAAATTGAAGTAAATGAAACCGAAAATGTGGCAAAAATGTTAATGGACATGCCCGAAATGCCAAAACGAACCGACGGGCAAATAACTCAACAAGTAGAAACGCTGTAGGCGAGATTTCCCGACAACGAGATACCATGCATCTATTTTCATAATCATATTTTCATATCCTCGGAGATATTGTCAAATATGTGAAAGAAAATACAAATTACGAAGGCGATACAGGGCGTGGCACAAATTCCAAATAAACTCTTAAACTGGCTAAACATATAACGGACCTATAGCAAAAGAATTACGTCTATAGCTATTACCATCTCGGAGAGCGATGTGTTCATACTGACTAACGGACAAACAGATCAACTTGATATACCATTTGTATCTTAAGAAAAAACGAGACCGGGCATACACCGTTTGCATACCCAAACTATGGATCAATTAATTGTCGAAAAACACAATTAAATTTTGGTCAGAGTACAGGCCACTTTGCTAAGGCTTCCAGCTCGTGTCCGTTTGCTAGTTGTAAATTAACAATTATTGGTTATTAACATGACAATTTTATAGGATTTTAATGCATGCCTCAACAGCAAAAACTGCCATCGCAACAGCTACAGCAGCAGCAGCAGCAACAGCAACAGCAACTGCAAAGAAATGTCGGCAAGTCGCATTTGAAGGCATTTAATTGAATGCGTGAATTGCTTTTGTTGATTGCACTGACGGCTGACTGAAGCAGCAGCAACAACTTGTTGATGCTGCTATTGCTGCCGTGTTTTCCTTCATTTTTCCTACAGTTTTTTTTTTTTTTTTTTTGTTTTTTTTTTTCTTTTTTTTTTTTTTTTGTAGTTTTACTATTCGTATTTTTTGTCGTGTCGCGGCGCTGCATAGCTGGCCGCGTGAAAACGTGACGTTTGAGAGCGGCTCAGATTAACAGGCAGATTCGAATGTAAAGTCTTGCCAGCAAGCGTTTTGAATATTTTTGTATAATTTTCCAATTTAAATTAACAGTTTTGCTGTAGCTCCAGCTACAGATTTTCCCAGGCCAAAAACGAAAGAGAGATATAATAAATATTGCCGTCGGCGGCGAAAAATACGAGTTATTGTTGCTGCCGCTGCCGCTGCTGCTGCTGCCGGTTCTATGCAATTGATATGCAATTTTTGTTGCCTTTTGCTGCTGCGGCTGCTGCTGCGACTGCCAGTGGCCATTGTCTCAGCGGGCTCGCTTGCCTCCTCCTCGCATTTTGCGAGTTTCAAATGTAATCAATTGATTTCTAATTGATAATTATGGCATACGTAATGCGAGTCGTGTTTCAGCAAAAAACAAAAAAAAAAAAGGGCGAAAAAATCTAGGTGGGGTGATGCTCTTTGGCAAAAAAGGGGGAATACAAATGGAACACTCCTCGAATTCATTTGGTTTCCGAATAAGTTCGCATGACAATCGGTGGTTCCTGGCTTTGGGGCCTGTTACATTGATTCTGGCAAGTGTGGCGGTATTTCAACCTGCAATATGCAACAATGGGCCTGTTCTGCAATAATGGCCATAATAACTATCCGACTGCGACTCCGATTCCGCCATTAAATTTGACATTTCGGCCATTCACCACCTGATTCGATCCGATCCGATCCGATCCGATCTGATCCGCCTGCCTGCCTGCCTGTCTGTCTGCCCGTTCGCATTCGCATTCGCATTCACATTCGCAGTTATTACATATTTTATGTGGTTAATTATCAAATTATATTGTAGTTTGTTGCCTGGCCTGTCTCGATGGATTAGCGCATTCGAGTCGCGTACGTGACCACGCGGCGTATGCGCAATGTTCGGGGCTCAGTGCTCGGTGTTCACATTACGCATACGCGGCGTTGGCCAAGAGAAAACCGCAAGACAATTTGCGATTGCCACAGCGCGGGAGAGCGGGAGTGCGGGCGGTTGGGCGGAAAATGGAAATGATAATTGCTCTTGCCCCACCCACCCGAAAAAAATCGAAAAAAAATCGAAAAAATCGGGTGAAAAAAATCGAAAAACCCGGACAAAAAGGCAACAACCCACGCCTTGGTGCTCCACATTATGAGCGATGAAAGATAAATGTTGGCTTAACTGCATTTTTGTTTCGAGTTTTCGGCTTTCCGCGATTTGTTCGATTCAACGTTGTTAACATAAAATCGCAATTAGTTGCAGCTGCTCTTTTGTATTTTATTAATAATCGCTTGTAACAAAATTATGCAAATCAATTTATCGCAAAAATGCTGCTGCTCGGGGCGGAGTTTGAGCGCCAAGAATTTGCATCCACAGGCCATAAAAGTGTACAGCCTGCTCTGGCATTAATTTAATTCAATTAGGTTGTGTGGCAATTACCTGCCGCTTGCAAAGACATTTACGACAGATACAGATACTTGTCATTAGCATCCATATCGATTTTGGGCTGCGGGAGTTAGCAGATGCAGATGCAATTGTGTGTTTAGCAAAACGGCTTCGAACTCCTTGATCGGAAATACCGAATTCATTGACAATCGATTTGAATGTTTATGGCCGGGTCACTGGATCACTGGTTGTTGGTGCTTGCAACACATGTTGCACGTTGTTGCGCCTGTCATGTTGTTGCTGCTGCCGCTGCCGCTGCTGCTGCTGCTGTCTTGTCAAAAATGTGTTGTGTTTGTTTGCCTTAGCATATTTTCGAGTCGTGTGGCGTGTCTGGCATGTTGTTCGACACCCTGTTAGGCCCCCGTCCCGTCTCGTCTCCTCCGCCCCCTTCCAGCCAAGTTCAATGAATGTCCATGCAAATTTACCCCCGAACCCAATCAGACTCTTAGCTGGCCAACAAATCAGCTTAAGACAACACACTCCCGCAAGGGCCCCTCTCTCACAAAAAAAATCAGCACTCACCTGCGCTGCTGGCTCCTTTTTTCGAGTGCAAACATTGGAACAGAAATTTGCCTGCTCGGGAAAAGTCATTGAAAGTCATTTGCCAACGGCATTGGCCGGCCTTCCCCCTTTTTTTTTTGACCTGTCCGCAACGACATTTGTTACACTTTGTTTGCCTTTCGGCTGGTTTCCCGTCCTTCCCGGACGGCGAAACAAAAAACTCCACAACACTAAACGGCGGGGAGGCTGCTGCTGATTCTCAAATCGCATCAAATATCAACGGAGCATACGTTAAATGCCTCAAATTGAGTTAAAGTGCCGTCGCCGTCGCCGTTGCCGTTTGCCAGGCTCTGCCCCAAACCGCCAAACACTTGTGCCCGCCCGCTGCCGCCGCGCAAGGACAAAGGCCTGTGGCTGCCACGTCGATGCAAGTTCGAGAGTGCGGCGTGTTCGCAGCGAAAATGGACGCAAAAAAGCAGAGGAGCTAACCGGGAGCCAAAGAAAAAGGGAAACTACGAACTGCAAATGGTGGGTAAAAAAAATCACTTCCACACGATGCCCGGCGAGCGGATAGCGAGGGTCGCACGACGAGTACGAGTGGGTTGCCTTAAGCTCGCAAGTAGCTTTCGCTCTCCGGTAGCTTTCACACAAAAGTTTTGTGAACTCCTGGGACCACCCGCGCAAGCTCTTCACTATACGCACATGGGAGCATATTTGGCTCGTCTCGATTTCAGGGCACACGGCCAGGATGCAGGACCCTCACTGGGTTGTCAGTGCCCGTTTTTTGCCCCACCTTCTACCCGCTTCTTTTTCATTGAATTGACTTTGGCCCGGCTGCATGTCCTGGCGTCCTGGCCACTGATCCTGCTGCTGCTCCTCCTCCTCCTTCTCCGTCCACAAGTGACTCCTGGCTGGCTGAGTGCCTGCTGTCATCATTGCCTCGTTCATCGACACTTTGCTTTTTAATCAATTTAACAATTTTTTGTACCGGCTATCGGGCATCCTGCCCCCCTCGTGTGGCAGCTTCCAAGGCGCCTGCGGACGAAAGGATTCGCAGGATGCGAGTGGCAGTGCGAGTGCCAGTGCCAGTGCCAGTGCCAGTGCGATTGCGATTGCAAGTGCGATTGCGGGTATATGCAAAAGTAATTGCCAGTTCTGCCCGTTTGAGTTTCATTCGATTTCGGACGTATCCTTGGCCAGAGCCTTGAGTTATCCTGCAGCCTTTCCTAAGCGTCAACAGACGTCCCGTTCGTCCCGTTCTGTCCCGTTCGTCCCGTTCTGTCCCCGTACGTCCTTCCGTCCTGTCACTGTGTGTCTATGTGCATTTGCTAATTAGTTTGCAGAGCCCAGTCGGGACAAACTATATGATGTGTGTGCTGCCCCCTCATTGGAAAGTCTTTCGTTTTTCCTCTCATCTGTTTTGTTTTCCCCCCTACCCCAAGCTTTTTGTTTTAATTTTTTCTGATCCTTTTCCATGGTCCTGTCTAAAAAGGAAATGAACTCATCAGTTTGCTTGTTTGTTTGGCTTATCCTGTGCATTCTTGTGCTCCGACCAGGGCTAATGAAGTTGATTTGCCAGTAAACAGTGGAAGGCAGCCAGTGCTCCAGCTGCAAATCAGTTAATCGATGTTTAGTCTCTCTTTTTTTCCAAATTTCCTTGATTAGTATTTGTTTAGACCTTTGTGATAGCCATCCATTAGTTTTTTAGCCTTAAAGTTGAACAAATTCTAGCTACTACTTCCCCGAATAAGTTTGCATTTCCCGCGTTTCATACGCACTGGCTCCCCGCGAATTGAGTGGGAAAAACGAGAGGTTGCTGCAAAAGGCGGAAGCTGGCGATCAAGGTCGCCGCTTGGCGCTTTGTTTGCGTTTGCCCCTTAAGTGCCTGCCCCCCCCTGGGGGGCCCCTTTTATTTTTTTGTGCCTTGAAATGCCAAGTGCATAAATTAACGCAGCAGCTGCGGCAGCGGCAGCGGCAGTGGCAGCGCAGCAACAAGATCAACTGCAATTTACACATTTGTCAGTAAATTGTCAACTTAACGCGGCAACACAAACTCGCTCGCAAGTTGCTACTGCCACACTGCAACAACTGTTGACAAGGTCATCGTCTAATGGAAATTGACGGCAGTGCAACCGCCGTCAAGTTAGCTGGCTACACGCTACGTGTGGTGTTCTCTTCCCCCTTGCCAAGTGCGAGCGCATAAATCATGCGTTGCAGCGGCAACAGCTATTGATACAACAGCGGCAGCGGCAGCGGCAGAGGCAGCAGCAGCGCTAGCAGCAGCGGCAGCATAGCCGCACTCACGTCTGTCAATTGAAATTCCTGTTAAATTAAGCGGAAAATATTTAACTGCGTTTACGGTGTTGCCGCTGCTGCTGCCGCTGCTGCTGCTGCTGCTGCACGTTGCACATTGCAAGCTGCAAGTCGACTTTCTGCGAGTGCCTCCTGGGCTTGATAGAGCTATTTTTGAGTCCGTATCCCGGGAAAACTGGTAAATTGTTCAATTATAAACGTTGCATGGGCAAACATTTTCATTAGCGTTCTGCGGCAGCTCGCCGCACATTCCAAGGGAAAATTACCCGAATTGACACTTTGTTGGCATTGCTAGAGATTTGCGGGGAATTTTAAGAGGTTGCAAGGTTGTAACACCATACAATCCGCACTACTTATCGTTATTGCTATGGGACAAAGTGGGCAAGGCAGGGCATTTGAGCCTCGGCATCGCTGCTTCAAAAATGATTTGATGGTAAAGGTTTGGGAAATACGAGTAGTTTGATAGCTGAAAGCTGCACTCACCTTATGGGCTCTGATGGATGTGCCCTCTGAACAAACTAGTGTGACGTCCACCAGGCTCCCGTCTTGTAGTAATTGACTAAACACCCCTAACAGGTTGGATTGGTAATTGTTCCACCTCAAGCAGTATTGCTCACTGCCCATGTCGGTGACAGCTTACGCTGCTGCAAGTACACGAAAACAGAGAGAGAGAGATCAGTGTTAGGAGTGTTAAGAGTTAATCGATTGTAAAAAACGCATAAACTTATATAATTAGCGGGCGCAGTCGGGTCGAGAATAATTTCTTAATTCGGCGTGGGGCCGTCGCTTTTTATTTTCGCTAATTGAAATTGCGCAATCAATCGCGCAAGCCCGAAAAACCGAAAGCCGCACGCAGATAGGTATCTTGTGGATGCAATTAATGCCAAAACGGCGCCTGAACAAATGCCAGCCGCGTTGCGCGTTGCGAAATCTTGCCCAGGGTTCACAAATGTCACTGCCACCTGGCAAAAGAGCAAACACACACAAATCTGTGCATATTCTGAGGGGCCATAAAAGGGGCGAACCGTGCAATTGAGGGCGTGACGAGGCGTGACGTGTCATTGCGTTTTTCAATGCACAAAAATGCTGACTCGGCAAATGCAAATGCAAATGCCTCATGCCTCATGTCTCATGCCTCATGAGCTAAGTGGAAATCAATAGTTTCTGCAGCTGCCTTTCTAGATTTCCTTTCGTCGGATCGAGTTGATGGCCGAGTAATTAATCGGCCGGCCGGCCGGCCGGCAATCAAGGCAACGATCCGAAATTAGGCAAAGCCGCATCCCCGTCGGCTTAAGGAATCGCAGAGAACACCAAAACCCAAGGCAAAGCCAGGCGGCCGAGCCCCGAAAACCATAACCACAAACATTTCCGGCCTCTGAGCTGTTTTGATGGCCAACTGTCGCTGCCGCTGATGCCGCTGAGGCCGCTGCCTCGTGTTGCACAAAGGAAAAGCAGCAGAGATGGCCAGCAGTCTGGCGAAATAATAACGAAGCAATAAACTGTGAATTTATTTCAACAAATAAAACTTTGATTTATTGCACTACGCACCGGGCACCCAGCATGCAACGGATCTCGCAGCTCGATAACGATTCTTCCTTGGCGCGCAGTTAGAATCTGTATCTGTATCTGTATCTCCGGGTATCTCTGGATGCCCGGGTATCCGCTGCGATCGTAAAGCGTAAATTACGCATGCATTTTGTTACCTCCTGGCAAACGGCACTCGTGCGAACTTTAAGTGCGTCCGCAGAGCACACTCACGGAGCCCCACTCACCAGCTCTGATAAATCTAGATCGTTATTTGGAGTCCCAAAACCAAAAGCGAGTCTTGGGATATTGGCAAGCTATTAGTCTCTGCTTGCTTATTGTTCGTGTCCCCTGAAATATGGCCAACACTTTACGCTATTCCCATTTCCCAGCCTCCACTTGCAGGCTCCGGCTCCGGCTCCCGGCTCGCGACTTCGAGGGAGAAAAGCCAAAATGTTGGCCTGCAAATTATGGCCCAAGTGGCAACCGACACGCAATGTGGCTAAAGGTCGCCAAATCAGCAGCAGCAGCAGCAGCAGTCGCACCAGCAGCAGCAGCAGCACCGGCTTCTTATAGTTTTTTGTGAGTTTCTGGTTTTTGTTTTTCCCCATTTCCCATTTTCCATTTGCATGCAACGGCAGGTCGACACTTAATTAAGAGAAGTTGCCAGTGGCCATGTTGCTGCTGCTGCCGCTGCTGCGGCTGTTGTTGCTGCTGCCCACGCATGATTTTTGAATTAGCGCTGTGTGTAGTAAGAGCAACTAATATAATTGACAGTTGTTGCTGCCGTGTTGCTCTTTCTCCAACAGATTTTCCTGGTCGTTTTTCCATGGCCTACGTGTTCTGCTGCAGACGTCAATGACTGCCTGCAATGCATGCTAAGTAGCCAGGAAAAAGACCAGAAAATATAGAAACCCCAGTCCGAAGCTGCAGTTGCAGTTGCAGCTAAAGTTGCAGCTGAAGCTGAAGCTGCAGCTGAGGCCAGAGAAACCCTAGCAGAGAAAGCAGCAGCAGCCGCAATCCGCCGAGTGTGTTGCATGCAATTTGGGTCTGTTAATTGTTGTTGCTGCTGCGATTTATGCCGCTTGCATGCTAATTATGAGGGGTATCCACAAGAAATAGAAAAGACAGAAACCAAACCGAACCCAGGCGGACCGAAAAAACGCAGAGGGAAAGGACAGCCGACAATTACTGACAACTAAATCAGTCAAATGATGATGGGGCCGCCGCCGACGCCGCCGCCGCCGCCTATAGCCCAGCCACCTATAGAGTTTTCAGCCAAGTTAATGAGCAGCGAGCGGCGAGCGTAAGACAGGCAGCCAGCCAACAATTGCCAAGAGTGGTGGGGCAGGGCGGGCCAGCTGATCTCCCACAGAGCATGGTTCTGGTCAAGAGATGCTGTCCTGCTCGCTGGGCTCTTTTTCAATTACAGACCCCCGCCAAGCGGCAGGTTCCGAAAGTCAGTCACTTGGACAGTTGGGGGCAGAAGAATAGCAACGCAGCCCGTGACCGCTGGGATGGGTTTTCCCCAAAACCCTATCAGAAGGTTCCAACTTTGAAGAGTGCTCTTTGGGCCATTACTTGCGGATTTTGACTCTTTCAAACCAAAGGGGCTCTAGAGATCCCGCCCGTGTTGTCTGCCCCAACTGTGTTGCTGTTGCTGTTGCTGCTGCTGCCGCTGCAGCAGTTGCAGTTGCCGTCGACGTTGGCCTAAAACTCATTAATATTGAAATTTGTTCGTGTGCATGAGTTATTAGCAATTTTCTAATTAAGACTCCCTGACGAGCCGCCAGCCCCCTTGGGAAGTGAACCACCCCCCCGCGACCGCTTGGAGCGGGTCCATGCTTGGCCGCTCACCTGAGGCGCCGTTAGCTCCCCCCGCGTCCCCAGGTCCCGCCGCCCATGCACCTTCCTCGAGCTGGATTCATGTCACACCCACTAGAAGGCGGCCGCTTTGCCTTTCATGTTTTCGCCCGCCCCCAGCCCCCAGCCCCCAGCCGCTCTTGGCTTTTCAGTTTTCCACATGATTTTCTTGCGAATACACCTCTCGCTGGTGGCTGGAGAAATTTGCATTTGATTTATTTATTTATAAACTTAATTGCCGCGCGAGCTGTTGGTCGAGCCGTCGCAGGGTTTATTAGTCTAAATTGCAATTCTAATTGGCAATGGAATGCCTGCCCCAGAGTTTCCACAGCCGGTAACTGTTCTCTGTCCAAGGGTTTTCCAGGCCTTCCCGGACGATTTCCGATGGCAATCAAAGTCACTGAGACACAGATCTGGTCACTGGTCACCAGATCAGACAATGATCAATGATGATCTCCCGCCCGATCCATTCCGTTCCGCCCAGCCACCGAGCAAGCAAGTCGTCCCGGGGTCCAGGCCGAGGAAAGCCCACGCAATATGACAGCAGCAGCCACAGCAGCCGCAGCAGCCCACAAATGGTTGCAGCACAGCAGTGCTCTGGCTGTTGCAGTTACCGTTGTCGGTTGCACTACACTTGCCGCAAGTTTGGCTGCAAGTTTCGGCCGCAAGTTTGTGACTCCATTTCTTGCTAATTTGAATAGCTTTAAGCTTCGAATAAGTGCCACTAAGCTCGGGTATTTTCGGACAGTGCTGTGGCATCCTTGGCGAGTGCTCTGCGCCACAGCTGCAACTGCAACTGCTGCTGCTGCTGCTGCTGCTGCTGCAACCTTTTGTGGTCCAAGTCCATTCCATTCTGTCGGCAGACAACAACACACACTTGACTGATGAAGGCACGGCTCCCCTGCCCGACTGCGACCACTTGTTTGGCGAGAAACAGGGGATCTGCGGATCTGCGGATCTGGGGATCTGGGGCAGGGGATGTGGCTATGGATGTGGCTTTGGCTGTGGATGTGGCAAGGATGGGTGATCTGCGTGTGAGTACGCCTACGTGCGATGGCGATGGCGGCACATTTTAAATCAAAAAGAAGGGCGCACGATGCAGTCTCAGTTGGCTTTTCAGCCTTAAATGCCGCGCCTCGTTTTTCCTTGCCCCTGCCGCCCCGCCGCTCGATTATTAATTGCGATACAACAGGGGCAGGCGATGGGGCAGAAGCTGGGCGGGGTGGCAAGGTTGTGGCAGTCACTCTAGGGGTGTTCGAGCTGCAAAACAGTTGCAATTTTGCTGTTGTTTCGCGTTGTTTGAACATTGCCGACACCGTTTGCGATTATCATAATGCTGCCTGCGCAGCTCGTGTTGCTCATGTTGCCGTTGTTGCAGTTTCTGTTGCAGTTTCAGTTGCAGTTGCAGTTGCAGGAGTTGGCTGCCGCTCTTGTCGATGTGAATGATGATTATTTTGATAAGTTGCGCAACATGTTGCTGCCGTGTGGCGGCTGCTGCTGCCTTGATTTTCACCTCGATTCGCTTTGCCTCAACCGCTCAACCGGAGCCCAAGAATTTCCATATGCGAGCAGTATAGTATTTCAAGCGATTCCAAAACATTTTAGGCACATATCTATATTGCATATCTGCGTTGCCATCATAATTGTTCGCTTGGGCGCAACTTTGTTGCCGAGGTGTTGCCGCTTGCTGCAAATTGCCGCCTGTCACTGTGCGGAAGTCGCAGCAGCAGCAGCACTGCAGCGGCAGCGGCAGCGGCAGCAACAACTATGATTATAAATGCTTTTTTATTGATTTATTAATCGCTGTCCGACGCTTGGTGAAAGGATTTCGCTCTGGGCCGCAGCTCGTAAATTTGCAAAGCGTTTAGAGCAGATCGTTCCCCCTCGAGTTTTCCAGCTTTTCTGCCAGCTTCCTGCCAACAGCTTTCTATTGTTGCCTTGGCAAGTTCAAAGTGGCAAAACACACGCTCTGCGGCCAGCTGCACTTTGAATGCTGACCCACCCACCCAAAAAGCTGTACAGAAAACATAAAAAAAAGGGATTGCTCGGCCCGGAGTTGCGTAAAGAATAAAAAAAAGAAAAACAGTAACAAATAACAAATAACGAATAACAAAAGGCGGCCCCGAGGAAAATATGCAAAATTATTACCCAAAAATGATTAGGCTTTAAGGAGTGTGTGCAGCCATGCACTGCAAACAATTGGGGGATGCCCGAAATACAACTATTGCGGAGACATTTTCACAATTTTCCGACGGATCTGTTTGGCTTAGTGTGCCTCGGATTGCTTTGTGTTGCTGCCACCTACAATATGTATGGCCAAGGTGTCGCCTTTGTGGCACGAACATGACTTTTGGCGGCGCATGCGTGTTGCCTGGCAGTTTGTTGCCACAGTTGCAGTTGCAGTGGCTGCTGCTGCTGCTGCTGCAGTTGTTGGTGCGCTGATTTACTGGCCACTGGTTGTTGCTTAGCTGTTGTTTCGTTTTTGGCCAACAGATAAGCGCGCGGCGACAAACAATGCAGTTGCAGTTGCAGTTGCCGTTGCCGTTGCCGCTGCCGTGGCAGTTGCTGCCTCGACTGCACAATTTGCAGTTGTTTGTGGGACGATAAGCCAGCAGGCAACTGCATTTGCAACAGCAACTGCAACATTAGCAATCGCAACAAGTGCAGCGAGTGACATATTGCTGGCAGGCGCAGGTCAGCGGCAATTGAAATGCAATTAAATCGGATGCCCGCGCAACACACAAAACGAGATCAGATTTTTCGGAGAGACAACAAACAAATAGCCTTCGCAATTGACTCCGCAGATTGCTGCCTGCAAATGCCACAGAATTTATATTATTAGCCAATTGTTGTTGTGGTTGCCGTTGCCGTTGCCGTTGCAGTTGCAGTTGCTGCTTTTTGCGTGTCGAATGCAAAGCATCGAAAACTTTGACTATTTGTCGGTTAGTCGTCGCACTTGCCGTTGCCGTTGCTGTTGCAGTTGCAGTTGCAGTCGTCTACGTTGCGCAATAATCATTTTCAATTTTCATATAAACATTTTGTGTTTCTCTTGCGGCTTTTGTAGAGTTGCCTTCACCTCGTTGCCGCAAATCGTTGCACGTTGCCAGTGCAATTACTGCGTTGTTCGCCTTGCCAGCCGTTGCGACAGTGCACGGCAAACAAAAAGCAGCAAACGACCACCCCGGCAGTCATTAAGCTTTAATAAGCTAGGGCTATGCTTAACTGCTTAAATGTGAAAATATTGAAAATTACTTCCACAACCAACTGTCAGTCTCTGCCACACGTCGGTCCTACGTTTTTCCCATGCAAATTCGTTGCGATTGCCATGACTGTTGCTGTTGCAGCTGCAACATTCGTCGGAATGTTGCCGCTGTCATAAGTTGCTCAAGCTGCTGATGGGCTCGGGTCACTTGCGAAGCGGAAATGTTCTCGATTTCTCCTGTTGCTGCTGCTGCTGCTGCTGATGCTGTGCTGCTGCGGCTGAAACTAATCAACTTTTAGTCGAAAAGTTGACGGCGGCAACACCTGGCCTTCGGTCTCCAGGAAGTTGCAAATGTGCAGCCAGAATGTGCGTAGCAGCAATTTCCGGGCGGGGGGGCTGTGGGCTGTGCGGCTGACGGGCTGACGGGGTTCGAGTGAGTGACTAGCATTTAATCAAGAGCAATCAGCAGGAGTTGCAGCAGCAGCAGCAGCACCAGCAGCAGCACCAGCACCAGCAACATCACCCATAATTGCTGGCCACGTGCTCCATTTTGCTGCAGCAACGATGACAACAGCAACAGCAGCAACAACAGCAGCGACAACAACGCTTTGATACAACACACGCAATGCCCCAACACACATACTATACTCTGCTCATATTTGTTGCTACTTTTTTTGATAAATGCTTGCTGAGCCGCAAAAAAGATTTATGATTATTGCTTTGTAATTTGTGCTTAAAATATGTGCTGCCTTGTCCGCGCTGCCCTGGCCACGGCGGAGGCATGGCATAAAAATCAATTAGCAGGCCCCGAAATCAAAGAAGCTCGGGCCAAAGCCTTGAGGGTACTCACTCGTACTCGTACATGGACAATTAATGTTGGCCGTTGGCTGTTGATGGCCCGCAGCAGCGCCACCTATCGGCAGCTGGAAATTTGTTACACCCCATTGGCGGGCGGGGGCATTAACAAAGTGCCTACGATCGGGACACAGTATGTCCATACTCGTATCTTGTCGCCAAAATCATTATATTTTCCCTGCCATATACAGTTCGATGATATCGATAACATCTTCGATCGACGTCGATAATTTCGATAAACCGCAATCGGCTCAATTTTTCAGCGTGGCTGCTGCTGATTTATCGTTAGCCAGCCCTCACTGTACCTGTGCGGCTGCGCTGCCTTGTCAGCTCTCTAAGCAGCCAATTAATGTTGCTGCCGTTGCAGCCACAACAACAACAACAACAGCAACAACAGCAACGGCCGCATGTTGCATGCAGTGCAATTTATTAATGAGATTGCCCGGTTGATTACAAAAAGGCAAGGCAGCAACAACAAAATATACGCTAAGGCTGCAACCGCGCGGTGGAGTCACAAGAAGAAAAAAAAATGCATTTGCCGTGCTGCTGTGCTGTTGTTGTTGTCGCACGCACAGCAGCCGCAGCCGCAGCAACATGTTGCAGTTGCCAGCGGGTGTTGCACATTTATTGAGCGCTTATTAGAGACTCTCCGCCGTGCGTGTGCCCCCGGCTGCCCCAGTCTTGCCGGGCTTCCCACTCCAAATGAGGTGTCAAATGACAATGGATGCAACGGGGCTTGGGAGCGATACACTCGCAGAAACAGCCATTCCCACACACTGGGCCTGAGCTGCAAAGTCTGCACAGTCTGCAAAGGCAGCGACAAAAGTATCTCAGTGTGCCCAGCCGTCGTGGGGGGGGATTTTCGGCAATATTTTCGCAAAAAGGGGGTGTTGACGCGCAGCTGGCGCGTATTAAGGTCAAAGAGCGATCGCAATCGCAATCGGATCGTGTCGCCCCGGCAGCTGTCAAACTCAATTCGCAATTCGTATTCGCAATTCTGCGACTTTGCCGCATGCAAAGGTCAGGCGCTGCAGCTGCCACAAGATTTTCGACATTAACTCTTGCCGTCCCCACCCCCACTGGCTCTCACCCTTTTTGGGTTTTTTTGTGTTTTTTTTTTGTGTTTTTTTGTGTTTTTTGTTTTGGTTTCTTGGTGGCATTTTGTGGGCCACGCTTAGCATCATAAAAATGTCAAAGCTTTATTTGCCAGCTTCTTGTTGCCCTGGCCTTTTGTTGCACCTCTTGCCGCCGTGGCAGCGGCAGCTAATTGGCGTGTCATTGGCTGGAACGCAGGCATAAATCTGTTATTTTATACTCGCCTCGCATGTGCAACATGGCGTATGAGTAATGTGAGCGAACAAAAAGGAGCAAAGCCAATCGGGGCCGAAAAAGTGAGCACAAAGGAAGAAGAGGGATCAAAGGGAAAAGGCTCTAGCCAGGGGGAATACCCAAAACTTTCGGTATCTGCTCCCAAAACTTGGCCAAAAACGCTTGACGATATCCTCCTCTATCTTCAGCTGGCAAGCCCCGCTGAGCCGGCAAATTAACCCACATCAATCAGATTTTCGGGCCAAAAAGCTGACTTTTGCGGAGCTAAAAATAATGAAAAGTTTGACTGCAACAGCGCCGCTAAAAATATATCTGCCTGTCGAGCTGCCATTGCTCATGTTTGGGGTATATCAATCTAATGGCTGTGCGCCTGTCCCCCCCAACTCTCGGCTGTTAATACAATAATGGAACGCGGGCTGCTATAATATTTACAGCTTTGAATTAACTAACGAGCTCGCGAGCGGGCAACCGGTTACCCGACAACAGCACCGCCAACAAAGGCTACAGGTGTTCGAGCCGCAGAAATGCGGAACAGGTTGGAACATTTTGGAATCCGATGCACTGCAAATCGTTGATATTTTCAAGGATAGAAGGGGACTTGGTTTTCCTCGAATGTAGTCGGGGAAAAGCTTCCGATTATTTGGGGAGAATTGCAGCCCAAATGAAAAGCAAGAGACCAATTCGTTGCATCGAAAGGTGTTTGGCTCGTGCCCGCTACTTTCACTCACACGCCCCCGTTGCCTGCCACGCCCCCGCTACACTGATTTTCTGCTTTTCTGCCTCCCAAAAAGGAGGCAAAAAAGAAAAATAAAATAAACAAACCCAGGTCCACCTCCAACTATCCCCAGGCAACTGCCCACACGCTAATTGCGGCAAACAAAAACGCACGAACCACCGGATCGGGCCGGGAGACCACCAATGCAGCAACCGTCTGCAACGGCAGCAACTTGCAACCGCTGCTGCTGCTGCTGCTGCTGCCACATGCAACATGCCACTCAAAGCAGACGGAGGCTCATGCTCCGCTCTGCCGGCGAGCGAAATAGAACAAAAATAAAAGGCACAGCCTGCAAAGAAAACACACAAATTCCCATAAACAAATAAACACTTGACTTGATTGTGGACGCGACTTCTCCTGCCCGCCACTTGCAGCAACAACCGAACGTCTTGTTGCATTGTTATGGATGAGGCGTTGCAGCAGCAGCAGCAGCAGCAACAGCAACACCAGCAACTCAAATTAAGTTTAATTTATGCGCAGGCCAGAAGACCAGCTCAGATCAAGGCTCAAACGGAGCAGCAGGTTTAATTAACCCAAAGCCGGGATTACAGCGTTTCAGGGGGGACTGGCCGGCCGGCTTTTGGAGCTGCGACTTTCAGCTATTTTTAATAAAGATATAAACTCATTCGCAGCTCTTTCTCTGGGGAACACCAACGATGAGGCAGTGGAACGATTCTAACAAGAAATACGACATCTAAAGAGGCAAAACAGAGGCTGCAGCAGTAGCAGCAACTGCAACGGCGGATGAGAAGGAAACCCACGCCACATCACTCATGCCAAAACGTCACCAGACACACTGGAGCAGTAACTTAAACTGCACCACCACGTAGCAATTATAAGTATATCTATGGCCAGATGTGGGTCTATATTTCCCCCTCTCACTCCACAGCAAGTGCTGTGTATGCTGCTGCTGCTGCCGCTGCTGTTGTTGCAGTTGCAGTTGCAGCAATAATTTCCATTGCCGGTCGTCGCCACAAATCTGCCAACATAATTTTGTTATTTCACTGCCACTTTGTTTGACGTGCAAATGTTTGGCTTGGCTTTGGGATTCTCTTCGGATTCTCGGCCCGGCAGTGGCAGTGGCCGTGGCTGCAAGATCCTGGTTCTAGATGAGTTTTCAATTTCTGAGACAAAACAAAAAGCAGCAGCAGCAGCAGCAGGAGAAGCAGCAGAAGTAGGAGAAGCAGCAGCCACAACCCGTTCTGGCCGCTCGCCCGCTCTGCGGTCATAAGTAACTTTAAATTATGATGAAAGTCATTTTCTGCTTCAGTAGCGAACGCCGACTTGATTTACACCCCGCCAGTGGAAAGGCAGGGAAAAGCCGGGAAAAGCGGGGGGTATAATAAGTGGAAAAAGGTGGAAGAGGTGGAAGAGGTGCGGGAAAATAGGAAACAAAGTCCCACAGTCAAGTGTAAATTAAGTAATTGCCGGCAGGAGCCGCTGCAGCCGCTGCAGAGCCGGATAGTGCCCGGCAAACAGTAGCTGCTACCGTTGTCATTAACGACAGCCTGCCAGACGACAGTGCAAAAAACAGAAATAAAAAATAATAACACCGAAAAGAGTTAAAAGTGGAAAAAGCCACATAAACAAGGGGGAGCGTCGTAAATAGAAGAAGTCGCCGCCGTTTCGTTCATAAATCGTTTGGCTCAAAGAAGCCGCGCCGCAGAGGAGCATCTGCGGGGGTCCCGCCAATTGTTAATTGATCAAAATATTCCTGAATATCCATATCCCTGCATCTGACCAAATTACAACATTGTTGGCCAATCGCCGAGGGATCAGCCGAAACGGAAATGCAAAGCTAGCCATTTGTCCGACCAACTGCGCCCCCGCAGGGCAGCAGAAATCTGCGATCGCCGTAATGGACCGCAGCGCATATTTGCACAATTAACAAACTTCATATTTTTCGGGGGCCCAAAGCAGTTGGACCTCAAAACGTGGCGAAACCTATTCCACGGACACTGGGACTGGGACATTTCAATCGCCAGCGGAAACCCAGGCAGCACCCAGGCAGGCAACCAGGCAGGCAACCAGGCAACCAGCGAATAAAAAACAGATTAAAAGCGGAGTATTTGGGGCAGCAGCTGCTGCTGGGGGAGCGAGCAGAACGGTTGCAAAAAATCCGGAAAAACTAAACTCTCGCTGTTCGTTTATTGCTTGCTAAAACAATTTAAAAGCAATTTGAGTCACGTTTGCAGCACTGCACAGAGGTTTCCCGAATGGGCATTCATTGAATTTGCATTTTTGCTGGTCGCACCAAGTCGGGAAGTCTGGAAGTCGGGAAGTCGGGCGAAAAGTCGTGGCCACTTGGCCGCAGAGAATATGATTCCGAGAAAATTCGGTCCAGCTTGTGGCGGCAATCTGGGGATCAGAGAAATATGGTATAGGAATTATCTGGCTCGGTTCTGGCCAAAGATTTCTCTCAATGTCGCTGTGTGGGCCATGTTTTGTGTGTAATTTCTGTCAATTCTTTCGGTGTCAGATTTCAATTTCCATTGCGTATTGCCGGCTGGAAGGCACGACCATAAACAACACCAGCGGCATTGGCAGCGGCAGCGGTGGCAGCAGTGGCAGCAGTGGCAACAACATCAAAATAGCCATTTGGCGGCATTTTCACAAAAGCCACCGCCGGTTGCAAGTTTATTAATTCAGCAACAACTTTGCAACTGTTTTGAGTCAGCGGCAGCGGCAGAAAAGCAACTGCAAATTGTCATCCCCCGCGGCTTGTTTTTCCCATGTGAAAATTTGCATTTTCATATGCCGCTGCTGCTGCGGCTTCGACTGCTGCTGCTGCTGTTGCTGCTGTTTTGCTTGTGTTTTCCACAATATCCACACCTTTTGGCGGCTGCAGGAGCATTTCGGCCATTGTGTTGATTTATGTTCGCATTTTGTGGTCATTTCTCTTGGCGGAGGGAAAATGTGACAGCCTTTAGCCAAATCAGCTCGGAAACTTAAACTGAATATGTATATGCTAACCGTTTTTGGGGGCACCGGCTATTTAAGGCATTTTACTCCAAGCCCCGCCGCCTTGCCGTAATCTCAATTGCTAATTGAACTCACCTGCGAGAAATCACGAAAAGAGAAAGGAAGCCGGAGATTAGGCGCGAGTCGGGGCGAGGAATGCCAGGTTGTTGCCACCAACCAACCAACGTTCGATGCAGTGCCTCCCGAAAAAGGCACTGCGACTTCGCCACGGCGACTTCGAGGTCAGCAAATTGGTCACAAGACAAAGGCGATAGGCCTTAGAATTTATTCGGCTCGCAGGCACACTCCCTGATTCCCGATTCCCGATTCCCAATTCCCGATTTTCGATG
Source organism: Drosophila ironensis (assembly GCA_021223825.1). Classification (NCBI taxonomy): domain Eukaryota; kingdom Metazoa; phylum Arthropoda; class Insecta; order Diptera; family Drosophilidae; genus Drosophila; species Drosophila ironensis. The sequence goes on along the minus strand of JAJJHQ010003331.1, from coordinate 164,990 downwards.
GCGATCGCTGCGGATCAACACCTCTCGGTGACCCCAATAAAGGCGTTGGAAAAGCCACTCCGCTCTGCTCTTCTCTGCTCCGGAAAAGCCAGAAGTTATGGGTTTCATTAGGCAGCCGGCGGGCCGATAGCCGGCGATAGGCAGGCGGCAGGCGGCAGGCAGGGTGACCTAAAACTGTTGCTAGCGGGGCTCCGAGACATTAGCACACACCCGCTAATCTTTGCACATAATTTTCCGAGGGAAACTCCAATGCGGAAGCTTTCAGTGCGACTCCCTATCTCTGCGAGTACAGTACGTACTCCGTAAAGCCAAACATAATCGAAATTGTGCATCGCTCCTTGGCAGGACCAGGATCCCTGGCAAAAGCAAAGGCAAAGGCAAAGGCGGTAGAAAATTCGATTAAAGGCGACCACGTAAAATGCAATTAGAGGGTGGGATGCGTTATTAATGTGGAGCTGCGGCGGCCAAATTGCAAGCTGCAAAATATTGATATACTTGTGCCACACACTGCTGCAGCACATGTGCGTATATAGAGGGGTTTATACATATATAAATGCGATCGATCCAGGCATGCGGAAGCCAGTGAAGAATGTGCGAAAACCCAAAAGACGTGGAAGACCTAAAGGTAACTAGGCCCATCTCTCGAATACCCTGCAAATTTAAATGCACCTTGAAAGTATTTGCTTGCTGTCCCATCCTACACTCAAATTATACAAATATTCATAAGATTTTTATACCAGGTATCTTAAGATACCATCTAGCCTTGTTCGGCTGTCCGTCTGAATGTATGAACTCGTCCTTCTCAGAGATGGTAAGAGCTAGAGACATAATTCTTTATGTTTTCGACGTGTTTAATAGATACGCAGATTAGGTCATTATCAAATTTTAGTCACTCTCCCTTCCGCCTTTGAAATATTAAAAGTATTGAATGTTGCTCTGCATATTTATCTTTTATCTACGAAATAGTTAGGGAAAGAGATATCAACCTTTTTCTTGCCGTTAAAAATTGTAAAACCTATCCATGTAGCAAGTTTCACAATGATTGGGAAATAAATAATGAAGATACGGCCTTTGCCATTACGTTTTTTCTTGTTATTAATTTGAACTTAAAAGTCAAATTTGTGGCAGCATTCAAAGAACACCCCAAAGCAAGGGTACCCGAGGAAGCTCAACCGAAATCAGCAGCCCAGGAGCTGGAGTCCCAGTCGCGTTTCGGGCCCGGCTCGAAGGAGAGGAAAAAGAAAATGGGAAAAACTATATTAGATTGCCAAGTGGGAGGTGTTCACACAAAGATACACTCTCGCAGACGGGGCAGCAGCTTGTTAGCCGCGCTGCAAGACTCGTGTGCTAAATGAAAACGCATTAAAGCTCGGCGAGCGTTTTCAGTGGGCGTGTTGCAACTCCTCGGCTGCGGGGCCAAGAAGGGGGCGTGGCAGGCGGCAACGGCAACGGCAACGACAACGGCAGCTGTGGGTGTGCCGTAAATGGGGAAACGGTGCTGCCAACTCTCCGCTGGCCGAGAGAAAGTGGAAAGTGGAGGGCAACACCATACATCAGGGATTCCCTTTTTAGAAGAATCCCTTTTTCAAGGACATCTCGCAGCTGGCTGTGGGCCAGAAGTCGACCGCGGAACCAGCCGAGTGGCCAGCGCTGCACAACGAAGCATCCTGATTGTCAATTTGCAGCCGAGGCCGCGATGACGAGATGATGGCGACGGCTTTATCGGATATTGTCATCTCTATTCCGTTCCACAGCCTCCGCTGGCTAATTAGAAAACAACGTGAGCACGCACAGCTGCGTAGTTGTCATAATTAGAGGCCAGGCATCCAATATTCAGTGCCCGGATGGGCAGCAGGCAGGCAGCAGGCAGGCAGGCAGGCAGGCAGCACTTCATTCCATTGGTGTCCGATATTGCCGATCGAATGGGAAGAACACAAACTGGGCGACAATTTGCTAGATTGATTGAGGCGTCGTCCCCCGAGTTATATATTCTTTCGGCCTTCCCCTGCCTGGTTTTTTTTTGGTTTTGCTCCAGCAGGAACTATAAAGCGAACCGGTTGGGGCAATTAATGTCTTAAATGCGCCGGCCTGGTGTGGCATTGTTAATTAATAACACGAAGAGGCCTCCGACTCCGACTCCGACTCCATCTCCATCTCCAACTCCGCCGGGCAGCCGGCTAATTGTTAATGCAAAAATCGTTGCAAGTTAGAAAATCAATTTTTACTTTAATGATCTGACAGGTAAGTGCATATTAAAAACGGCCAGCGGTCCGGCCTGCTCAAGTGTTAAGTGGTTGCGGTTGCTCTAAAAATAAGAGCAGATGCTGCCCCCTTGGTACTTGGCAACTCGACGCTCGTTGGCTTTGATTTCTTGGCCTTTCGGGTTTCGCTTTCTGCTTTTCGGCTTTTCGGCTTTTGGACACGCCCCCGAAATTGCAGTTGCACAAACACGAGGGGCCAGTTTCAAAGTCACACAGCGCGGCGCAGAAATTCCAAAAGAAACCGCCCCGAAATCCAAAAAAAAAAGCAAAGTGCAACCGCAGGCCAAAGCAAATAGTGTGTGGAGGGGGCGTGGCCCCGGTCGGACGATGTGAAGTATTTTGCTTTTTTGCCTTGCTTGCTGCTCTTTGTTTGGTGTGTTTTTTTTTTTTTTTTGCTGGCCAGTGGCTGCTGGCGGCGCCTGCAAAATGCACAAGGCCAAAAGACTATAATTAAGCCAAAAGCTGCTGCGGCAAAAGCTGCTGCTGCTGCTGCTGCTGCTGCTGAGAGGAATCGGCGGTGAGTCGATTAAGCGACAACTTCCTTCTAACCCATAAAGTATGGGCATGCCTCCTCGGGTGGATGCAAAAACGGTTTTATGCAAAATACTAAACAATATCCGTTGTGCGTTGTCAACAAATGACATGAAATTGGCAACAGTGGCGGCTGCCTCAGCCTCAGCAGCAACTTTCAACTCGCAACTCGCAACTTGCAGCACATTTCCGTCTCAAGCAATTTCCGCGAGAGCCTCTCTCTTTGGATCTCGAGTGCCATTTGATTGGTAAGCAATTTTCGCAAAAACCAAGAGGAAAACCAAGAAGGTGGGGAAATAACCGGGGGAAAAGCCAAAGAGCTCCCTTGCTCGGGAACGAATAAAAATTGTAGCTGCAACATGGCTCGACCCTGACCCGCAGCAACATGTTGCATGTTGTGCTGCCGCCAGCAAAAGATCCAGCAAACACACGATGTCTTCCCTCACTCAAATTTTGTACCCTCTCGATAAAGACGGGCGATCCGCAGATCCTACAGACTATTTCAGATGCTTTGTCAGCGAATTAAGAGACCAAAACTCGAATTACCCCAAAAACTAATCAAATAACTTCAAGATCCTATGGGATCCTATATCTCAAACATTGGCCGGTAAGTTTAGCGAGTGTTCTAAGCTTTCTGAGCTTTCGAAGCTGTTCCGATTCGGAAAGAGTATGCGACCTTCGGCTGCAACCCGATTGAGATGCTAGATCTCTGCCCGTTTGATCTTGTACGCATCAAATGTTGATGCCCCATGTGAGATGCCATGGATGCTGGTCGAGCATCCGTTCGTTTGCTGATTTGTATATCTAATTTTCATAATCTTCCGAGCGGCAGCCGCAACAGGAACATACCAGGTAACATTCGCCATGCCACAAGCCGCAAGTTGTTCGTCTGTCTTTCTGCCCCGTGCCCCGGCAGCCTCCTCCTCCTTTTTTTCTACTGCAACTTGCCACAGCCAAAGGAAAGGAAATCAGGCTCGGGCTGGGGCTCGGGCTCATTTGAATGCGTGCCATGGGTTAAGGGGGTTAAGGGGGTTAACTGCAGGCACAGGCGGCACGTTTAGCAACGCATGTCAACGCAACAACAACAACAAAAACAACAACAACAACAACATCATAATCATCGAGATCACATGAGGCTGGGGCCAAGAAAAGAGGCGAAAAGCGGTCTTTTGTAATTAACACAGAATCTGCTTCCGGCAACCATCAAGCATCGCCTCGACCACAACAGCGTCCAGAATATTGGGACAAGACATTGCAGGCTGTATCACAACTTTTATGGTAAAAATATTGATTTCCCAGAGAAATATTTAGTTGATCCTCCCGATCGGGGAACACTTAAATTATGAAACCACTATTCCTGCCACCTGCATTGTTTGGCGTGCCACAGCAACCTGCAACGGGGACAAGTGCAACATGTGTCCGAGCTTCTGGTGTCTAGCGGGTGGCCCCCTTGCTGCAATGTTATGTAAGCTCCGTAAGCTGCGACATCTTCTCGCTGCTGGCAACAGGCTGCACCTGAGTGGATGCAACAACAGCAGCAGAAGCTGAGGCTGAGGCTCAACAGCAGCAGCAGCCGAATGACGAATGACAAGACATGCAAACGAGCCAAGAAAGGTGGCAAGAAACAGGCGGGCGGCAGGGGAGCAGGACGAGGTAAAGGAAGGCCAAAAGAGACACACAAAGGAGACAAGGAGACGTTGACAGTTTGGGCCTGGTCGTGGCCAAGATGTCACTTTTCATTAGGCAGCTGGACGGACGGACGGACAGAGGACGGAGGGACGGGCTGCTGCTGCTGCTGTTGCTGTCGTGTATCCTGCAATGTTGCAAGTTGCAGGTTGCCACCGCCACTGCCGGGATGATGCATGGGCACCTGTTGCATGGCGGCGTTTTAGATTAGTCGCCTGTAATTAGTTAATAACATGGCAAGGCATGTCTAAATTGCAGTCGCGACATCAAATTGCAAGCGGCTGCATTTTGAAGCCCACATTTTGATTGATGTTGCTGCCGGGCGAGCAACATCAGCAACAGCAACAGCAGGAGTATGAGCCGCAGTCGCAGCAGCGACATCATAATGTCTGAACAATGTTATGCATACATTTAATTGATAAGTTTTTAGCACATGATAAATTTTAATATGGTTAAGAGGGAGTTGCAGCAACGAGGCTTCGGATGGGATTCGCTATTGTTGGCTGTTGGCTCGCGGTGTAAAAATCGCGATAAGTTGTCGGGGCATGTGCCTCGCTTTTTCGCTGTGCAGCAGCAACCACCTGTAAGCGCAGCAACATAAGCCGACATAAATCCATTAAAGCCGCACAAATTCCAAGTAAATTAAAAGCAGTTAAACTCAATTGATTTCGAGACGCAGCACCACCGGCAGCAGCATCCGCAGCATCCGCAGCAGCCACAGCAACACCTCGGCAACAATAAAAATAAACAACCAAAAAAAAAGAGGGAAAAAAGTGAGGGGAAAATCCAAAAAACGAGAGGAAAACAGAACCGAAATGGAAGCTGAAATGGAGACCCAGAGGCCTCTCGGCTCAATAAATTTTTATCGCATGTGCGAGTGAGTTTCCAAAAGGAATGCGTTGATACTGAAACAAGAGCAGCAGCCGCAGCCGCAGCAGCGGGAGCAGCAGCAGCAGCAGCAGCAACAGGCTAACGACAACAGACAACCGACAAGCAGCAGCAACTACCAACCCAACAACCAACCAGCAACAGGAGCCGCATTCAAGGCGTTGTGCAAACACAAACAGCAGCAACATGGACACAATAGCTCCAACAGCACTAGACATTTTTCGAGAATTCATCCGACAAAAAAGGATCCGCAAAAAAACAAAGGAACCACGGGCAAAAAACAGGGAGCAGCAGCAGCAACATGAGTCATATGCCAACGGCGGCAACTATTCGCATTTTTTGTTGGTCCGAATTGTTAGGGTTAGCCCGTCGCAAATTGCTTTGATTAAGCTGTGGGGGCTTTGAACTGAATAAATGAGTGGTTGACTGAATGAGTGGCTGACCGAGCCACCGAGCCACTGACCAAGGGGATGGGAGATGGATTATCCTGCCGTCGGATTTATGGGCCACAGCTCTTTATTGCTTTACGCAATATTCGGATACTGCTCCCTGCCACATGTCTGTCTGCTTGGCTCTTTGGCTGCACCATCCTCCGTTTTTTAGGCAGCACCCACGCATGATTGCCATGCTTATGCTTTTCCCTCTTTAGTGCAATGCAACTTTTGCCTTTGCCATTTAACTGACCCAAACAGCAAACTGCAAACTGCAAAGCTGCAACTGCCGCTGCTGGTGCTGCTGCTACTGCCACTTGTGCAACAACAAAACTTTCTCTGGCCAAGAATGTGCGCAGCTGCAGCAACAGTTGCAAGTTGCAAGTTGCGCGTTGCGCGTTGCAACAGCCACAGCCACAGCGGCCGCAATCCTCTTGCATGTGGGGATAAAGAAAATGCCTTGGGCCCACCAAATCCAAGTGGGGCGGCGGCGGCAGGAGGAAAAGGGGCAAATACGCGGCTAGATAGTCGATGTCCGAAGTCTTCCGTCTTCTAGTCCAGTTCAAAGCTTTTGGCTTTTGGTCCACTCAAGTCACTCACGGGGCCAGGGGCTGTACGGGGGGGTGAATGGGATAGAGGGGATAGAGGGGAGAGAGGGGATGGAGGCTACAGCACCCGCCGCGTGTCGATTGAAAATTTATGATCACAATTTTGGTTAATGCATTTTCGTGTTTGTGCCATGATTACCAAATGTTATTCACGCTCCACCGACTGGCCCGGCACCGGGATGCTTGCCAGCCTTTTTTTTCGTTTTTTTCGTATATATTTTTCTATTTTTCCAGTTTTATTTTTCATTTTTTATCCACCAGCCAGTGTGTGTGTGTGTGTGCTGGCCGGCAATCAATGCCAAAATGGCGCGGAGCGCACTGCGACTGTTTTCGGTTAACTAGGCATTCCAGGCGTCCAAAAAATCCCTCAGTTTCGCCTGCCAGGGTTGTCACCGGTCGCCGGGAGGCGCAACCACGCAACCACACAAAGACCCGCCGCCCTCGGGGTGCCCTGCCCCGTCGGATCATCTGGACCAAATGGAATTTTGCTTCAAAATTCTTGGGATTTTCAGCAAAGGCGACAACTCTGGCCGCAGGCAATCCCAAAGCCTTCGGTGGCAGCTGCTGTAAACACATTGTTGCATGTTCGCCGTTTTTTGTTTTTTTTCGGCTGCTGCATTTCCGTTTTGCTGTGCTGTGTTGCTCCCATTTTTGGGGTTAGGCGTAGGATTGCCGCAGGAGAGCTAATGTGTCTCGTAATTTGCATGGCCATTTGTGAACAAAAGTGAAAAGTAGCGCATTGCCTCGTTGTTTTTGTTGCGTAAATTATGCGGCATTTTTACCGTTGCGGGAGGTGGGTTTTTTTTTATTTTTCTTATTTTTTCGGCGGTGGAAACGATGGAAACAGTAGCACTTACAAGCGCCTTTTACGGCCAGCGAAAAACAAGCGCTTACCAAAATCGGCTGGCGCTTTTCTCATTCAAAATAGTTGCCAAAATGCAAACCGAAAGGAGCCAAAAATGCCAAGAAAATGAGAAACTTTTTATGGTTATGATTGCGTTGCATTGTCAGTGCCGCGAATGCTAAATATGCCATCGCTGAGACGCTGGAAAATGCTAGAAAATGCTTGGAAAAATGGTGGAAAATGGAAATGCCAGATGCCCCGCTGCTCCTCGTGGGCGTTTGGGTTTGAGCAATGCAATGCCATGCAATGCAATGCAATGCACTGCGCTCCTGTTACTGTTACTGTTTCGATGCCACACACTCCCGCTTTCACACACAATTAGCGTGTGTTGCATCTTTGAGTGGGAGGTGCCGGCTAAATAGAAAACTGCAGCACGTCCATGAATCATGGCCACGGACTTAAGCCCATTGTTGCTCCCGTGATGCTGCTGCCGTGCTGCTGCTACTGCTGCTGCTGCTGCTACTGCTACTGCTGCTGCTGGTGCTGTGTTGATTGTGTCAACGACAACACAACAGCAACTGGCCATTGATTTGGTCAACATACGGGCTGCTGATTGCCACTGACTCGGTTTCCCTGACTAATGATACAAACGACACCAGCAACTGCAACTGCAACTGCTGCAACATGTTGCTGTGGCGGGCGCATCGTTAGCAAAGCGAACGGTGCACGTTGGCACTTGAAAAAAACACATTTTTGCAAATAAAATGAAAACACTCGGCAAGCAATTGGTTAGGGAAAAAGGTCTTCAAGTTCCTAATACCTTGCCATCGATTTGAAACCCACCCCCTGTTTTGCTCAGTGCACCCTTGGGCAGTGCGTGGGCCCATCTGGAATTTGTTGAATATATTCAATATTTCCTGAGAGATTTTTCTTTGCCGTCATTGTTGTTGCGGCTGCTGCACTTGAAATATTTCTTGGTTTTTCTTGCAACCGCTTGTCTGCCGCCGGCCTTGGCGATGTGGAAATGCGGCTGCCGCTATTTATGTTATTCTTATCAATTGTTATTGCAACCAGCAGCAGCAGCAACAGCAACAGCAGCAGCAGCAACAGCAGCAGCAGCAGCTGCAATGGAAATGCAATTAGTTATATGATAGTTTGCTGCCGCGAGGTGTTTGTTCCTAACGATCCCCGCTAGGAATGCTGTTGACTTGCACCCATTTTTCCATTTTCCGGCGATTGATTACGCAGCAATGCGGGAATTGCTGTTGACACCTCTCAGCCATCTCCACAATCTTCGCAATCTCTGCAATCTCGGCGATCTTGCCACTAAAATTGTTTCGGCTCCCGCTAAACGGGGCAACGACGAAATCCCGGCGAATAAATAAACACACACCTGGCAGCAGGTGCCGCCTGAAAATCAAAAGAGCACGTGACCAGCAGCATCCACTAAAAAAATGCGAAAAAAACAAATACAAAAAAAGCGGCAACATGCGGCAGAGCAGCCCTGTAATATCATAATTCACACGATGTCGGCGGCGGCGCGGGGCGTGGCAGGAGGCACGATCCCCATCCCGATGGCGATTGCCGGCGCTGGCGGGTTAAAAAGCGACCAATCGATGCCAGCCAAAAGGGCAACAGGTGGGCAAAAAATCCGAAAAAAACGGGGCAACTGCCCGGGCCCGGAGTCGAACCAGTTTTGGGGCAGCCGAACTGGGTCTGTGGGCCAAAAAGCGAGAGTTGAATGTGTGGAAACAAAATCAGGCAACACGAAAGGGGCAGAACCATCCCGGAGATGCGAATTTTCGAAAACAAAAGGAAGCGCAGCGCAGCGCAGGCCAAAAAGGAAGGAAGGCAGGCGCGCGTGCAACCTTGGGATAATTTAATTGCTATTGTCTGAGGGCAAAGCAAAAGCCAAACAAGGCAAAATCGCAATCAAACGCGCATTGCGATGATGCTGAATGCCTGAGTGATGATCAAAAGGCCAAAATGCAGTGGCAAGCAGTTGAAAGCATTCCCGGAAAGCCCAAAATGCAGTGGCAAGCAGCTGCAAGCATTCTCGAAAACTGCAAGACCAGACCCAGATCAAGTTGCATAGAAAACTTGTAAAAAATTCGACTGTTTACTCGCCAACTCCGTCGGTCTGAAATTCCATCGCAACCCTAAATATTTATACCCACGTTGCCGGCTAGACCGAATCCCTCGGATCCCCGAATCCCGAAGCTTGTTTACCTCTTTTGGGCTTTTATTTGGAAAGATCTCCAGTGCCTAGGCACGCATCCGCTCCGCTTTTGTTCTGCAGCTTTTTTATTGCACTTTTTATTCGCGGCTAACCTTGAGGATTCTGCAAACAGAAGGTGGTTCAATACAGAACACAGAAGACTGGCCTGCCCAGGGGTCCCAGGGGTCCTCCGCCCGCGCGACCTCTGCCCCGCGGGGCTCTTCAAGCCGCAGAGCTGTAGCATCATCGGCAAACACTGATAAATTGTTTGACAGATTATATTTGCGTTGAACTTTCGGGCCGAGCCGTGAGTACATTAATAAAGCGGCAGCACAGTCTCCTCACCGCACTGCGGTTGCCCAATTTTCCCCAACAACTAGTGAGGCGCTTAACCTCCAGAAGGGACTTGGCCTTCCATGGATCCCTTGATCCCTGGATCCCTGGATCCCCGGATTCTGAAACATTATTCGGGATAAGTTCGGCAGGAACTTATCCGTCTCCGAGGAGCGCAGATACCCGGCTGGATAGAGTGGGCCAAAACGCGAGGCAGCTGGCCCGGAGAGAAAGCTCCGTTTCTGCTGCACTTTTGCCGTTGCTCTAACAAATGAGCTGCATGTCTTTGCCCGTCGCAAAACAAATCTGAGCAATTTTTTATGATAAATAACACCCGGCCAAAGGGGGCGGGCATTACAAGGCGGAGTGCAGTGCGGAAAACCAGGCTGACACTGTTATATATTTAGTGTGGGCCTTGCGGGCAGCTAACGGGCCAAAGCGGCACCCAGCGCCGCGTGGCAGGCGGCTTAGGGGGGAGGAAGTCCGCATGAGACGGACCGAGAGGGGGCGTGGCGGCCACAGCCGGCAGCTTGTGCAAACAAACAAATCGCCGTAGATTTATTTTAGTGCAAAAGCCTTAACACACTAAATTGCTCAGGCATGCGTGGGTTAACCATCTCCGGCAAGATGGGGCCAGGCACACAGGCACAGGCAGTGGTCGGGGCTTGGGACTAGGGGCTAGGGGCTGGGCAGCGATCGATGCGGCAATGAAAAATGCTGGCTTTCAACGCGGTAATTAAAAGATGAATCGTCCTCGTGGCCCTGGGATTGGTTCCGTCTCTGGCCTGGAAACAAATTATGCTTCATTAGGCGAGATAACGCCCCAGATCAGGCCAGGAACATATATCCCGGCGCATATGATTGATTAATGCTTTTAACATTCGCAATTGCCCTGGCAATTGGCGTGCATTTGAGGTGCCCCCTGGAATGGATTGGAATAGAGCGGAACGGACGAAACGGACGGAACGGACGGAACGGGATGGTAAAAATTCCAGGCTAACGGCGAACCGAAAAGCATTAGCCACTCGATTTGCGGCTAATGTGATTTTCGCCGTTTCAATCTGGGCCCCCAATGCGCGTTCATTAATCATTTTTTTTGGAGATCGAGTATAAGCTCGTAGTGCAGATCGGGATGTGTGGAATAGAACACGCGAGGCATTGGTTCCCAGAAGAGAAACCACCCCTAATGGAACTTTCACTGGGACCGCGCTAACTGTAAAGTTTTGACGATTGCTGCAGCACTTCCTTAGATTGATCTGCAGGGAAATTACTTTCACTGGCGGCGACCTAACGGACCCATCTATGATACAGTTAGCAGACATATGGTGGTCCTGGTAGTCCTTACCGCGTTGGCCCTCCCGGAAAGTCACGCACCACGAGACTTTCACTCGCCGCCAGAAAGCAAGAAACAAAGGGTTGCCGTTGCCCCTTGCAGGGCAGGAGTTTTAATTTGGCCGAAGCAAATTTTCGGGCCGCTGATAGAAATCTTCGGTTAGGAAATTTGGGTCAACAAAACGGAACGACAAACAGCTGCCAACGGCAATGAAACGAACACGACCTGGAGACGCGAGGGTTCCCAAGTGGCCATTAAACTAAAGAACAGAAGTCAGCAGGTAACATCCTCGAATGCCCCTCAGTTTCGCTTTTAAGCTGAAATTTATTTTTGGCACGCGCGAATTTCAGAAACCACTTGCAGCTGGCTGCCCAAAAAAAAAACACGAGCAGCAATAAACAAAATTTGGTGGCAAGCGGACCGCCAAAAGGAATTAATTTGCCAAACTTCATTGGGGTTTTGTTCATAATTGAACCCGACTTTGTCTTACCACTCCATCGAAAAAGATATATTCCCATTTTCCCAGCCAGAATCGAGGCGAAAGATTGTCAGACTCACCTGCAACGAAACAAAGAAGAGGGGAAAATGTATAGTAGGAAAAATTAATTCCAGGCAACTCTTATTAATAGACAATCAATCAGCGGGATCTCCGACAAAGGCCGACAGCTATTACAATAAAGGCCAAAAGGAGATCTTGCCGCTTCTATTCGCCGGCCATCATTTCGCATCCACGGGCCCCCAAGAAGGCGCAGAATAATGGCCACTGTGCTGTAACCACATGTGCCGGGGAACCTGCTCTGCAATTAAGCGGCAATTCAATTCAGAATTCGAATTGGATTCGGAATGGGAATGAGAATGGGAATGGGAATGGATCGTAGATCGTAGAATGCCATGATACCTGGGCGATTTCAAAAGGTGCGAGTCAAGTGCAAACACTTGCGACCTGTCAGCGCAAACTGAGGCCAACAATGGCCTTTTCGCTTTTCCGCTCTGCGAAATTGATTAAACTCATTCATAATGACAAGACAGCCGCCAAGCACTGGCCAACAGCAACAGCAACAGCGACAGCAAAGCCAATAATAACAAGTTCTAGAAGTGCAACTTCGATTTGTGGCAGCGGGAATCGCCCTTGGAGAATTGCTAATAATAAAAAAGATTGTGCAAGGCCTAGATTGCCTAGCAAATGCCCTGCCAAACGGATACCCAATGGGAAATATAGCAACCTTCACATTTTCCAGGAGTCTCTCCGGTCAAGGGATATACCAAATTGTGTGTACCGAGCCAAATTGCCTTGAATGTTTTCGCCCCCCAGCTGAAGAGCTCCTTGTGAGGGTATACACGCTGTCAGCGGTCAATTGTGGCTAATGAACTAATGGACATTTCAGGGCCAAAAGCAGGCCAAGAAAAATTAGTTTTTCCTTTCTTTTTTGTCCGCCCCTTCGCTGTGTGCTGTTTGGTTTGTTCCTTTTGCTTGGTTTGTGGCTCCAAAAGTGTGACCAGCGCTGCATGCGAAGCACGCGGAGTGGAAACGAACGGTAAGGAAGGGAAAGGCGTGGCCAGTAATTCACAAACACCGCGGAATGGTGGGATAAACGCAAGGGGGTGGTCGGCCAGATATGATCCAATTCAATTTAAGCGCGTGTCGCATTGCCATTTCTATGCATACACTCGCAGCGCACACTCGCGGGACACGCCATAGAATCTGTTTGTTTGCATACCATGCACAATATTTGCAGTGACCCAGCTGCAAGGCGACTGTTTGGTTGTTGCTGGCGTTGTACAAATGCAATTACAACTAAAACACACGGCTCAGCGGCTCAGACCCGAGGGCAGGCGGGCGGGGCGGGGCGGGAAAGCTGGCAAACAAGCACGCGAGCAGAGCAGAGCAGAGCAAAGTGATGGGGGAAAAGCGAATGCAATTTTTTCTGTTTCTCTGCTTTTGTTAATTTTTTAGTTGTTGTTGTGGCTCCGCCCACTTTCCCACACCCATCTACTCAGCGAATGACGAACGATCGCGATTGTGGAGGAACCTAGAAAACTAGAAAACAACTGCCCATGGGAAAATGTTCACCCCCCGAATGAAAACCATCGAAATTAGAGCTCTCTAATTAGGAATCTCTTTAACGCATCGACAGGAGTCAACCCCACTCATGGACGCATGCCGAGGGAAAAGCTGGGCGGCAGGAAAAGCCCGGGAAGAAAGAGATTGTGCGCCCAAGAGAAGACACCGATGCGGGAGAATCGCGAAAGGCGTCTGCATTTAGATGAGCAATTTTCGAGGAGAATTGCCCAAAGCCCAAAGACAGGGGCGTAACACAGCCCAGAGCCGGGGGGGCGGAGGCTGGGGCGTGTCTCTAGGTGACGAACGTCATCGTCGCCGTTCGCGAATCGTGGGAAAATGTTTTTCATGCTCCTGTTGCCGTTGCCGTTGTCGTTGTCGTTGTAGTTGTCGTTGTCTCTGCTCTTGCCACGTTGCGGTGTCGCTATGGGAGTGTTGTTGTTGCTGTTGCCATTGCTTGTCGACTGTGGGCTGATGAAAAGCTTTTTTGCCGCTCGCCGCAATTCGTTGCGCTGCATTAAGCAGAGCACAGCAAAACAACACGGCCCAGGCCCAGGCACAGGCACAGGCACAGGCACATCAAAAAAGTTACGAATCGAGAAAGGTCTGGCTTTTCAAATTCTAATACCCCAAGCCAGTTGTATAATAAAATTTCTGTACTCCCAATAACTGCACATTTTCAATAAGCGCTAGGCGACTGCCCTGAATTTCTAACATATTGTCTTACAAAACACTGCGACACTGCGTTCTGGCGTTCTGGCGTTCTGCCTTAGTTTGTATGCGTTCTCTGCCACTAAAACACATTGTGCCACATTTGCTATGGGTATAATTTTCCATTTGCAACCTTTTATTATATATGGTATGAGTATTTGCCCCGCTACAAACTCCCTTCGGAACAGAACTGAACAGAACGCTCTTGGCTGATTGCGAAATACAGTATACTAACATATAGCTTAGCTAGGAACGAATGGAACTGTGTGCCTGCGCGACGACAAAACGCATTCACTTTGGCATTCACCTGGCTTATCACACACGCATGCCCTGCCCTTGGACCGCCCACCACCGCCCACCACCGCCCACTGCCCACCGCCCACATGAGCGCACTTTGAGTTTGGCCTTATCAGCCCTGAACACGTCTCCCAACTTTGACGACGGCCACGGCCGCTTTATCGCCGACCGGAGCGCTTGCATATATGCAATTTCAAACAATTTCTCCGCCAATTGAAACTGTGTGCCTGCCGTTTTCAATTTCTTTTCGCTTTTCGCTTTTCGCCCCCTGCACTGATAATGCGGCTGACTGATAAAACCAAAGCCGGCAATAATAATAATACTCGTAATAATCACAGCGAACACCGAACCGAGCCCGGCCGATCCACAACGAGGCGAAACGAATGATTTGGGGAGACAGTTCAAGGCATTTGGCTGCGCCAAACCACGACACAGTGTCTGCCGCAGACGTTGCTTTGCGATTTGCGATTTCGATCGCGCAGAGATCCATCCAGGGCAGCAGGAGGCGCCCTTGCGGGCCAACGCTGCGTATACTCAACACGTAACGCATCCGCCATGGGGGACGATCAAAGGCGCTCGCTCAATGAGATGAAGGCGCTCGATGGGATGGAATTTTAGGAATAGGATTTGGCGACTCACCCTGATTGCTAAGCAGCAGGCAGCGGCGAAGAGAATTAAATAAACAGGGATTGCTCCTCCAGCGCGCACACAACTATCGCATATTCAATTGCACAAGCCAGCTGCTGTGTGTTTGTTTTTTTTGGCGATTTTCATAAACTATTTCGGGTGCATGTGGACCTCCTTGAACTTGATGCGTGCGCCTTGCGTTGCGTTATGCACTCACTGCGTCAAACGTGGCGTTCATTTTCACCGAAAAAAAAAAATTAAGGGCGGGGGAGGGGAAAAGGGAGCGGGTGGCACGAACTGCAAAGGAATTTCTGCCTTTGAACACGTAGACGCGACGCAGACGAGAACGCGGCAGCGCAGCAGCGGCGGCGTCGACTTCGTCGTTGGCGGCAGAAAACGCGTGCAGCCTTGGGAAGATCGCGACTGCGACTGAAACAGCGCCTGGCGTTGGCGAAACGCTTCAATAGAATTATTTGCAAAATACGAAACACAACAGAAAGAGCGCGCGCACGCCCAGCAGGCAGGCAGCAGCAAGGAGGTGCAACAAAACACTGCAGCGAAAAAAACGAAAGAAAAAAAATTGTGAAAATTCGGGGATGGCACTTGCAGCAACTGCTGCTGCGCGGCTGCGTTGCAGTGGCACTTGCAGTTGCAGTGGCAGTTGCAGTGGCAGTTGCAGTGGCAGTTGCTGTGGAAAGAACGCGCGACGACGCACACAAATAACTAACAGCGGCTGTAGTAAAATGACAACTGAAACCGCAGCAGCGGGCGAAATGAAAACGAGTAACGATAGAGCAAAAAAAATAATACAAAAAGTACACACACTCGCGGCGCGCAACAAGAAAATAAATAAAATTAAAACCGACGATGGGCAGCGCGACGTCGGCGGAACGCAGCTGCAGTTGGCTAGTTCTCCGCCAGCGATGCCAGCGAGAAAAGCGGCCGACAAATCAGGGCCCAGATCAGCGGCTCGCAAGCGGAATATGGATGGATTCTGCGAAAGCTCCAACTGAGTACCGGGTCATGTTGCATTCGGATTTCATTTTCAGCTTTCAAGCTCGAGTTTCGGCGGTGGTTTCGAATTAATTCTCGGATATTTTCGTAACAGTTCCTCGGAATTCTTTGGCTTTCTTCGGAGGCTTTGGAGAGCTTTTATCTTCTAGCTTTATATTTCGAAATACAAACTTCGAGCCAACTTTCAGAGATCTTTCGTATTTTTCCCCGGACTCTTTCAGCCTTTTCGCCCGAATTTCGAACCCCGCCAAATCTACAATTCTTCTGGGGCAATTCTTCGGAGACACATGCTTGGCTTTCTTCTGAGACCTTTGGCGGCATCACTGGTTCTAACATTCTTTTTGCTAACTTTTCACTTTTCGCCACAATTGGCGGTCCGCGGAGATGCGGGAGCGAGCGGGCGACCGGCAGCGCTGCCCGCGGGCCCAGAAGAACGGCTGTGCGAGCGGGAGGGCGACTGCCTGCCACGCTTCGTCAGCTGTTCGTTGCTCGCTCGTTCGTTTGCTTGTCGCCTGTGCTTCGCAAGCTCTCGTGTGTGCGCGGTGCGGAAGTGCAGAGCGACTGCAGCTGCAGCGGCAGCGGCAGCGGCGACGCAGGCAGCGGAACGCAGCGGCGTAAGTGCAAGGCCACACGCGTGCAAACGAGAGCGAGTGAGAGGGTGCGGGCGGGGTGGCGGTGCGGTTGCCGGAGGGAGAGATTATGTGTGCCTTTTTTCCAAGTATTTCCCTCGTTTTTTGTATTATTTATTGCAAGCGTAGCCGATCGCGTTAGTCGTGGCCACTTCCTAAAAAAAACATGGTATAAAAATTCTGCGATTGGGAAACCCATCCAACAGCGCAGCACAAAATCAGCGAAACCCTAATCGCATTTGCGCATTTTTTTCTGTGTGCACGCGCGTGCCCTTGAAAACTTAACCCAAGGCAGCTGTTGCCAGAGCACCCAACCCCTGACACCGACCCACCCCCCCGCCAGCAGCCAGATAAGCAAGCGCAGCCACCGAAAACCCGACAGCACTTTCAAAGTGTTTGCTGGCAAACAAAAGAAAGTGCACAAATTGTTGAAATTTTCTTGGCGAAATCAGCAACAAACGAATCCCCGAGCACGAATCTCGCACGTACATAATGTTGCTAAGAGCCAATGGCCAGCGCTTTCATTGCCAAGCACACAGTTTCTGCCGTTTTTTTTTGGTCTGTTCTGCCCTCCTCTAATTTGGTATTTGCAACGATATTTTCGCTTAGTTGCGCAAAAGCCACGAAAATACATTTATTTCGCCAAAACTGAACGCAGATCACGAGGCAGAACGCTAGATGGGATGTTTTCGGTCAAGGGTTGCGGTTCGTCGGGGTCAAGTTCGAGTCCAAATCGCAGCGATTGAAAATAATTCGACACAAGCTAACGGCAAACGGCCCCCCCCTGCGTATACTTGATGCGTCAGCCATACTGCGTAATATTGCGCATACGCCATGTGGTCAATGGGGGGAAGAGAAGGGAATTATAGGCATTTGAAGGAGCAGAATTGATGCCGATCGGAATCAATTGACGCTTTCCCCCATCGCGGTCGCCAGAGAGACTCCTTACGTATCTAGATCTATGCAGATCGGCGCACTCGGATGCAGAACAGTGAGTGCGCCTGTTTGTTTTGTGTGCGCACGCTGCCAATTGCGGGGCAAGAGCAAAAAAAAAGACGAGTAAAAACTAGTATAGTCGAGGGTATCGACTGTCATTACCCGGTTCTAAGTTTCCACCTGATTTTTAGAACATGCATTTATGAATTTTGGCCATTTGCGAGGGCCTAACCGGCTGATTTTCGCTACACAAATGGATATTGGCTCTGCCAATGCCATATGCAAATGTAGTACCTCTAGGGTTAAAATTGTGGACTCCACAGACTTTCGCGGTTTGCGGGTGGGCGGGTGGTGGTAGCCGATTTTTAAAACAAACTTGTGCTGCACTGATGCCACAAAATTCAGAAAATGCAATCATTTTTTCTCTATCTGTTATAGTTTCCAAGATCTAGGCGTTTATAAGGACGAACGGACAGACGGACATGGCTGCAGCTGCCTTCTCCCTGTTGCAAACATTCGCACGAATGCAATATACCCTTGTTTCGTTTTGGGAACCGGGTATGCACACTGCAATGTTCAAGGTCGTGCGGCGAATGCACTTGAGGCCACAACAACAAGCGGCGAGCATCAACAAAAACAAGGGAACACACCAAATCACGGGCACACAAAAAAAGGAAAAAAGGGAAGGGGAAATCAACAGAAATAACAAACAGTCAGTCATTCAACGCAAAATACGAGAGTCTCGTCCCGTACTAGCGAAACAACTAGTGCAGGGAACCGAAATGCACAGGCATTCCCATACAGCCCGCACAGTGGTCGCTCGCTGAAGGCAACCCCTGATCCAGAAATCGCCTTTTTCACGCTCTGGGGGGTTCGAATGCTAACAGGGCTCACTGTATCTAACGAACCAGCATGCTTAATGCTTATATGTGCATATTCAACGGCAATTTGCGATCGTCAATTGCAAACGCTTCGCAGCAGCGACAGAGGCAGCAACGGAGGCGGCAACAGAGGCAGCAGCAGAGGCGGCAACGCAGCGCAGCCATTGAGTTTTCACTGTCAAGGTCGAGCGTTGTTCTGATGCGCAACGCAATGCGCACTGCGATCGCCTCGCCGAACGAAAACGAGAACGCGAACGCGAATGCGAATGGAGAACGGAGAATGCAGCCGACTCTTGAGGGCGGCAGGCACAGTGGGTGGCAATGGTCCACAGTCTCTATCAAACCCATTAACGATAAATATTTCGTATAAGCAAAGCTGACAGTCTTTATGGCCAAACTAATCTCAGGCAGCCAGGGCAGCCAGATCGTTTGTTCCAATAAATATCCCCCCTGCAACCCATTTCAGCGCTGCCATCGCTCGGGCCCACTGTGCGGGTGTGTGGGCGCTGTGGCGGAAACGACAAGCGGCTTATGTAATGCGCCAGCAACAACAACAACAACAACGGCCAAGCCAATAGCAACAGCAACAGCAAGAGCAAGAGCAGAGGCGACGCGTTGGCAGCGTCAAATGCATACGCACACGCTTCGGTCCACCGCCCTCGTCCCCAGCCCCAGTGACCACCTCGCGGCCCAGGGGCGTGCCTGCCCCTAAAAAGGGGGCTCATTCTAAGGATTATCAATTAATTTGCCAAAAATTTCTCTAAGCATTTATCCTAAGAATATGGAAGTATCCAAATTTATATCTTTTATTTTTGTTTTGTTACCTTTTAGCCTAGAATAACCAATGAATTCTAAAAAGCTTCCTATGGGCAATTAAGAAACTTTTGCAAAATTATTACTTGTATTAATAGCAATTGTGGGGCCATCCATCCCCTCCCTTTGCCTGCTTCTGTTGACAGAAGCAACTAATTCCTGTAATGCCGCCCCCACCAACGCCCCGCTCCACCCTTTTTGCTAAACACTTCCTGCACTTTTTGCTGTTCTTGTTGCTGTTGCTGTTTGCTGTTGTTGTTGTCGGCAACGCTTTTTATATCGCTCAAGCTTTGTGTGTACTCAACTTTTTCATTTTTTTGTTGTTGCCTTTTGCCTTTTGTGCTTTTTGCATGTTTTCCTATCGCATTTGTTTTCTCAAGTTCGCGCGCGGCTCTTGTGCAATTTGTCATAATACCCCCTTCCACATACGGCTTTACCCCACCCACCCTCAAACCCCCCTTCCACCCAC
>JAJJHQ010003331.1:107963-145289 GCA_021223825.1 Drosophila ironensis | reverse complement strand
AGGGCCGACCGAAGGGCGCCACGCCCCCCAAATGGGCCAAAGTGAAGACATAATTTGACATAAGCGGTGTTAAAGTTCACCGCCAAATCGGAAAGCTTCGAACATCAAAGGCAAGCCCTTGGCTGAACTTTCTTTGGGCATACTCGTACTCGCTGCAATGCAAGTAACATAGAAAAGCTGCCCGGAGAGACTCGTTTCTTTGCAGACAAAAGAAGGGTATTGCAAGGTCCAACAGGGGAGCCCACTGATTGACTGGCCTCACCGACTTGACGACGAGCGGTCGGCTCTTTTGGTGATAATGTCAAAGGCGGCCCTGGCACGCCCCCAGCCCCAGCCCCGGCCCCGGCCCAGGTCCCGGCGTTGCGATGCTTAATCATGCGAGCGGCGGCAGGAAAGCACTCGCTCTCGCACTCGCACTCGCACTCGCACTCGCTGCAAGAGTCAGGCTGCGGCAGAAGCGAGTGCAGTGGCTGTCAAAGCTGCGATTAATCTCACTCAGAAAGTCGCCGGGGAAACGGGAGGAAAAGTGCAGCAGCAGGCCCGACACTGGCGCGAAACTGCCTCAAAACCGAGCGGTATAGAGAAGGAAATTCTATAAAATTTTCCCAAAAACCTTGCTAGAATAAACCGCCAAAAATCACATTTAAATTGGGGACACAAAGGTTTCTGCCATCCGAAAATGACACCTGCACAAGTGGAGGACGCTGACGTCGTCCGGAACCACTGTGGGATGCTGGGGGCTCCCATAATTGAGATATGAACTTGGCAATACTTCATGCGCCGGGGAATGCGCACAAAAACGCAGCCGCGGAGGCTGAAGAAGCCAAATGGTGGCACAGACCATGCGGCAGAGTGACCAAGGACCGGCGACGACGATCGCGGCTTGTTCGTCTGGAAATAACTTAATTGTCACTCAATTACTCAGTTTTCAGCTAAAAGCATTCATTGCTCTGGCTTAGCGTCAAATTGGCGGGAAGGCGGGAAGCCGGGAGGGACGGAAAGGGGGGGGCTCTGTCGAGTTTTCCCGGCAGGCTGGGGCCAGACGGAGCCTCGGTCGCGAAGATTTGCGGCACAGGCGTGAATAATAGTTGCAAAGACGCGTCTGCTCCGCCGGGCCGGTGAATGAAAATTGATGAGTTGCGACAGTTTTTGGCCAAAGGGCAAAGTGGCCAAGCAAAGAGGCTGAAATAGTGCAAAAAGTGAATGCATTCGCGGTCTCTCTGGGACTGGGACCAGGAGAATGCGATGCTCTAGCCGGGGAATAACTAAACATAATATGGGCTAATATCTTTGTACAAGTTTATACGCGACGCGATGGCTTTCTGAATGCTCTGCCAACTCAATTTGGCAACGACAAAGCCCCAGCCCCAGCCCCAGCCCCCAAAGGTTGCAAACGATTTGAGAACGGGGCTAGGCCCGGCAGAAGAAGGTCCCCTCCTTTCTTCTTCCCAGAAGAAGCGGTCCAGTGTCCGAAGCCCCAGGGTCTGGCCATGGACAAACTACTTTGTCATGGTCTCTCGGGGGATTGGCCATCTCAATGCAACTATCAATCAAATCTCTCGTGTGGGTGACCGTCTAAAATGCCAGAAAAAGCTTACATTCTGTTGGACAAAAGGTCAGCCCTCGGCCGCTGATTGACACAAATGGATGCATTCATTTTGGCCGGCGATTGAACCCTGCTAATGAGCCTTATTGACCCCAAGGAGCAGGGTGATATTCCAAAAAGGATCGCGGCTGAATTGCGCGGATTTAATTATGTTTTCAGAGTGATTGATGGGTGGAAAGTAAGTGCGGCTTGCCCCGTTGATTGAGTGATTTATGGTGGCAGCATTTGTGCCAAACTGATGGCCGATTATAATGGCAAAGTAAACATTCAAATATGACCCTTGTGCATTTTATTTGGCTCCCCCGCGAACATAATTACCGGCATTTAGTGTGCCGACTCCGCGGCTGATGGATGCGGTTTTAGTGGCGGAAAAGCTGGCTTTTCCGGGCAACCCCCTCCGCACCCACGGGCACGCCATAAATCCCAATCAAAACTAAGCGCAAACAAGCGCAAAAGGAGAACCGAATTCGAGGCACCTTCGGGAACGGGCCTCTATAAATCCATTAATGCCATTTACCGCATAAACATAAAGTAAGCGCGCTGCAGCACGATGATCACAATAATGACGATCGCAACGATGATGCCGCGGACTTTTCGGGGCATCAACACCAACGGCAACATTTTCGGATCGCATCGGATCGGATCGGAACGGAACGGAGGGAACCCCGATCCCGAGACCCGAGTTCCGTTCCGAGCCTCTCCTGCGGAATCCTCGCCAGCCGAGAGCAATTGCTCCATAAAGTAAAACTAAATTGCTCAATAATTTTGTCCACATTTGATTATGTCTTCTCCCGCGGGGGTGGGACGGGGGGCTGTGCCTGGATAGGCCGCCAATGCACAGGGAAAAATCAGGCCTACTCTGAAGAAGTTCATTCCATACGTTCTGGATAAAAAGGGTCGCCGGGTCTTTCAGGGTCTTTCAGGGTCTTTCAGGGTCTTTCATATATTCCATTTTCACCATAAGTTTCGGATGACGTGCACATTTCGATTCCTTTTCTTTCAAGAGCTTCGGTTTCGAGTACCCTTTTCACCGTCAACTTCCGAACACTTACACATGACGATTCCCTTTTGTTCGAGACATTCACGGTTTTTTGTTTTGGGGAGCACTGGGAGCCGAAAACGCTATGGCCTGCCCACCGCTGTTCTAGACCAAAGTCTTTTCAAATATTCTCTTGAGAGTGGAGATTGCAAACTGTATATTGGAAGCTGTCTTTGTGGAGCTTGATTGCAGGCTTCGTGTAAGTCCCTTCCGCTTCTTGGCAGTGTACAGTGAACTCTCCCTATTGGCCACCCCCGGCTTCCCGGCCCCGCTGCACTCCCTCGACGAATTGCAGTCACGATTGTGCGGGGCAGGCCAACACTAAATTCAAAACCCATAAAGACATCAAAGCAGGCAACGCGTGTAACAATTTGCCAGCCAACAACAGCAACTACAGCAACAGCAACAGCAACAGCAACTACAGCAACAGCCCCAACAACAAAGGCAACAAAACGCAAATTAACAACGGACCAGCAACAACACACACTCCGCAGAGTTTCAGAGGTTTCAGACTTTCAGAGATATTCAGAAAAAGACCCCAAAGAGCTTTGGATACTGTTGTTGCTGTTGTCGCTGGTTGGGAGTACAAACAACCACGACGACAACGATCGGCAAAAAAAAAAAACACAACAGCAGAAAACAGAAAAGGAACAAAACAACGCAACCTGGCCAAGAAATCCGCACCCGCAACAGCAACTAAGCCAAATGCCAGAAACTGGAAAGGCCCTGCAGAGGTTAAGAGGAGACACACTAAAACCAGGAGTCTCGGGAAATATATATATTTTTTTGCACTATTTTTTTTAATCAATTTGTATTTGAAACATGCTTTTTTAAATGGCTTATACAGGTCCTACCACCCACAAATTGAATTCAGTTTTCCAGAGATTTCTGACTTCTGTCAATCCAAAAAAAAAGAAAAGAAAAAAAATAAAGCACGATGGATGGATAGATGGAGCGGCTGAAAAGCTCATTAAAAATGTAGAAAGCTCCCCCAAGAGATCCCGGCAATCGATCCGATATCTCACCGGATCCCCCGGATTGCCGCCCCGATTTCGGTTTTGGATTTTATTTTTCCCGCTGTCAGCGCTAATCGCACGATCTTAATTCACAGCAACAGCAACAGCAACAACAACAGCAGGAGGAGGACTACCAACCAACCAGCAGGCAGGCAGGCAGGCAGGCAAGGTAACAAAATAATAGAAATAAAATAAAAAACCAAAAACCAAAAATCGATAGTGAAGGAAGGAGCAGCCGCGCGGCCAACTGATGCGATATCTTGGCCAATTTGGCGAACGCAACTTTCGCTTTTTGCCTGCTAACGATCGTCAATCGACGGCAATTTATTATTATGCAGCGCTCGCTTGTTCGCATTTAATTCAATTAAAAGTCGGTTAGAAATCATGGTAATTATGTGGAGCCGTTCGCTGCCAGCCTGCCAGCCTGCCAACCAGACAGGCCGACAGGCCGACAGAACCGCCAATGCTCATGACAAGTGTAATTTGTAATGATCATTAATTGATCAGCGGCCTGCAGGCGAGAGGATTACTCTGCGTCGGTTTACGTCGTGATTGCGGTTGTTGCGTCTTGAGAATCGGGGTCCTGGGAACCCAATCTTGACGCTTGGAAACCCTATCTGTTTGATATCATTCGAAAATCCATCTAGGATCGCATCGCGGATCGGGGATTGGGGAGCGGGAAGTTGGAAGTTGGAAAATATGAAAATATGACAAGAATTCAGCGCACAAGACTCGCTCGATGAAAACAAGCGGGGCAACAACTTTGACAACTTGGGACGACAACGCTTTCCGCTTTCCTGCGATAACAAACAACAACAATTGTTTGGCGAGAGGCGTGTGTGGGCGCAATTTTCCATTGAATTATAATTTTTTTTGTTTTTTTTTGTATTTTTCATTTGTGGCAAGGCAATACAGTTTTTTTCCCTCGGCCCGCTCCTTTTCCCGTGCGTGGATTTTGGCTTGTCATAATTTTCATTACATGTTTTCCTGCCATGTTTGTTGTTGCTGTTTTCCCGGCTGTGGGGGGGCCGGGGGGGCTGAGGGGGCTGGCGGGGAGTGAGCCAAGAGCGAACCCTGGGCCGCCTGATAAAGATCTTGGCATGGAGAGTGCGGGCTGTGCAACAACATTGGCAGGCGGCAGGCGGCAGGCACATGGAACAACAGAAAATTGCAACAATCTGATAAAGACAACAACTGAGCTCAACTGGGAAACTCAATTGCGGTTTTGCATCTCTCGTCCCGACGACGGCGGCCGAAAGGAGAACACAATGCCAAAAGCTGCCACAAGCAGGCAGAGTTATCTCTTGATGTTCGGGGCAAAAAAGTGCGTGAGCCGGGACTTGGACTGCCCCTGGAAGATTGTCTTTCCCGAACGACAACTGTGTCAAAACAGAACGACAGCAGCCAAAACTCTGGGCTGTGCGCCTGCGCCTGCCCCTGCCCCTACCCCTGCCCCTACCCTGCCAACCATCGACATTTTCCGCCCACCCACGCAGCCTCCGCTGACGGATTGAGAGATTTTCCGAGCGCTGTTTCGTTTAGCATTTCTGTTGCGCGGGGCACGTTGCTTGTGTTGCTTGTTGGACGCAGTGGCGCAAATCGGGGACGCCATGACATTATAATATGTCAATTTTCATGCCGCTTGGCAGGCGCGTGTTAGAAAATGTCAAAATCCAGCGGCGCAGTCAAACTCTCAAGCCGTTCGCCTCGAAAAAAATGGCTAAAAAACACAGTAAAACAGCGAAATAGCAGCCGCGGCAAGAGCAACAACTCTATTGTGCGCCCACGCGTTTTGTTCGCGTTTTTAAACGCGACCACTGTGTGTGCTCGTGTCAGGCAACCCCTTGGCCCCCCCTTCGGGGTTGTCCCCCCGTCCTGTGCGCCGGAGGCTTTTATAGTTTTTTATTTGCCTGCATCGAGCATTTTTATGCGACTCCGGTGGACGCTTTGTCAGGCCCACAGGGGCCAACAAAATGGCAAACAAAAACCGAAAACCGAAAACCCAGCGCGGGTGCGGCCACCAATGATATATCGGATCAAAATAGCAGCCGCAACTCGGCAGGGTAATCCTTGCCAAATTAATTAAAGCTTCCAACCTCCTCCTGGGTCCCTAAGGTTTCCCTAAAGAAGAAAAAAAACAGCAAGCCCGAAGCCAAATCTGTGCCAATTCTGCCCCAAATCCCCCACCAATGTCTTTCGCCTGCCGTTTATCACGCATCGCTGTCAAAGTGTCACTTTGGCTTAGCGTTGGCAGGCCGTATCCCACAAGGAGCGCTGCGCGGCCACTCCCCGCCTGCCAGCTTTTCCTTTAGCCGCTGCGCATGCGTAATAACGCATAACACGGCAACGGCAACGGCGATGGCAACGGCAACGGCGATGGCGATGGCAACGGCACAGAGCCACGTTAATGATGCCACAGCCTGCGCCCGCTCCTTTTTCGAGATGCGCCCCAGTTCGCCCGCGGGGCAAAATCTCGACCACTGTTTTGTCACATCATTATCCAGTATACAGTATCCAGTATCCAGTATCGGGAGCAGGCAGAGGCGATGCTGCGGGACGATGACACTGTTGCGCCTTCGATATTATTGACATGACAGCGAGACTCCAGCAGGTGTGAAGGAATTCGCCTTGGCTGACACTAAATCATGCCCCTGCCACATGCACTCATGTCGCAAAAAAACGAAAAACGCGCGGGACTTTGTCGGCGCGGCTTTGATTGCCGCGCCAAGGCGATGATGATGTTGCCACCAGTGGCGTTGATAGAGTCATCTGGCTGTGGGCACTAGGCTGCAAGCGCGGCAAGCGCGGCAAGAGCAGCAAGCCTGCGGCACAGGCCATTGGGCCGGCGAGACCCAATCCCGATGACCAGTGTCGTCGTCAGCAATGTCAATTGAAACGTTTAACGAGAGCAGAGACCCAAGGAGACCGAGACGGAGACGGAGACGGAGGCACCGTCATCAGGCGATCGGATCGGAAGGCCTGATGAAGTCCAAGTCCCAAGGCAGGGGAGGAGGCAAAAAGCTGCTGCAGCAGAGCAAAAAGCGCTGCGGCAAGGCGGCAACAAAGTGTGCGCCTTGTGGTTGTTGCATGAATAATTCATGGCAGCGGCGGCAGTTAATAACCGGAGAGCACAAAAAGTGAAAGCTCATAAGGCAATCAGTCAAAACGTCATCAATAGAATTAAGTAATCAACTCGGGGACCCGAAACGGCAGCAGCAGTCGCCGCAACAACAGCCGCCGCCGCAGAAGCAGCAGCAGCAGCCGCAGCAGCCGCAGCAGCCGAAACTGACCACACACAACAATGGACCGACAGACCGACGGACCGACGGACCGACCGACCGAGTGGCGGGGAAAAAAAACTGATTGCGGTCCAAAAAGGAGTTGCCAAGTCGAGAACACAAAAAGAGGCGCGCGAGTGGCAGGACCACCGGCAAAAAATGAAAAAAGAAGCAAACAAAAAACGGCTGAAAAGAGTAGCCAGCAGCAAGAGAAAAGACTAAAAAACAGGCGGACAGCAGTTGGGACAGAACAGCAGTTTTTGCTCTTGGCCTGTTTCCTTTTTTTTTGTTTTTATTTCAGCCCGGGTTTTGTCTTGTTGTTGGGGCTTTTTCGGCCAGGTCTTGGACCTGCAGTCATTGTGGTTTGACCAGATGCAGGGCAAGCCAGGCGGCAGGGCGAAGCAACCAAACCACAAGACGTCCAACGATATTGAACTTGTCAGGAGAGCCCGATGCGAAATTATCGGCCTGGCCATCAAAGTCAGTGGACGAATGGACGAAATTTTCGGCACTGCAAGGGGAAATCCAGGCGATACACTCGCGAAAATACTTGAAGTTTCTAGCCGGGTTCGGGGCGCGTTCCAGGTGGCCGTGGCCGTGGCCCGCCCAGCCCCTGGCTTATGCTAATTGCCTGCCACAACTAATTATGTGACCAGGCCGCCCGGCGCAGGTTAAGAAGGGTTAAGGGGCGCAATTTTCATGGCAATTTCTGCGTAATTCGCCCGGACTGACGGACTGACGGCTCGCATGTCCGGGCGACAAATGCCCGAAATCTATACAATAAATAATGAAGTAATGCCCAGGGGTTGGCTCCTCCCTGCTGCAGCGGTAGCTGCCACGACTACGACAACATAACCGTATAATTATCGTAATTATTTTAATTGCGCCTCAAAGGAGCCAAAGGAGCAGGAGCCGGCTAAAATATGCAAACAAGGGCAGACAGTTCATAATGCATTTTAATTGAAATAGCGCAGAAAGGTCACTGGGCACCTGGGACACTCGATTGCCCCAGCCAGAAGAAGAAACACCCGCACAAATCTGCCAGAGAGACGGGGCCACAATGGATTCTGACGTCTGCAATTTGCCGTGGCCTCCGCCTCCGCCTCCGCCTCCGCTTCAAGTTCAACTAACATTAAAAAATAACCTCAAATAACATAACCCATCCAGAGCCCGAAACTGGGAAGCTGCGCTGCAGTGCCGAAGAATGCCAGCAGGGCCGGCAAGACAATTCGAGTTGCGTGCTCTGCGTGAGCGTCGTGCGTTTAGCTGGCTGCCTGACGAGCTCCGAAAGCGAACCGGGTCCAATCCCCAAGCCAGGATCGGGGGCCCAGAAGACAGAAGAGGGCAGAACGAAGAGCGAGACTGAGACTGAGACTGACTTGGCCCATCATCCGTCCGTTGATTTCTGAGTTGCCGAGTTTCTGGCCTCCAGTTGCGGGAGTTGCAACGGCAAAAGAAAAACCAAATTATACACATGCAGGCACTGCGAAAAATCCCCGGTAAACACTGCACCCACCAACCAAGTCCGGGGCGAATGATGTGCTATTTTTTTCGGCGAGTGCAGAGAGGAGGCGATGGCGGAGGCTAAAAAGCAACTCCTCCCGCACATTTCCCCGCGGGCCGCGCCAACACAATTGAAATTCCTCTGGCGCAAAAATTGCATTTCACGCTGGAAATGCGTGCTCTGCGTGCAGCAAAACTAAAGCTGGAAAGAGGCAACTGTTGCAACTGCAGAACTGCACAACTGCATCGGGGAGTTGCACACAGGCGCCAGATGCACTACCTGCAACAGCGGGTTTCGTTAATTTTCCAATGTCAAAATGAGCAGCCCACTTTTCGCGTTTTTCCCCCCCAATTTCTTCTCAGTCTAGGCAAATGCCCCAAAAAAAGTTTTGGAAAGAGTAACTTTGTTACTTTGGTGGCCAGGAGGTCGGATCGTCTTTGTGCCGCCACCATCTGTGGGAGGCTGCCAGGTAGCTTTTTTTGGTGAGCCAAATGTGTAGGTGCCTGGCCCCGGCTGTGGGATGGATGCACTCGCACAGGCACAGGCATAGGGCCGCCGATTTCGTTCCGTCATGCCGGAAAACGCCGAAGACCCAGGCACTTGCGGCCACATTTCAGTGAACTCTGTCACGTCCCGGTCCCGGTCTCGGTCCCGGTCCCGGATCGGCCAGATATTATTATGATTAGGCTTAATTTTCAGTTTTTCCGCCTGAATTCCGCTGCCATCGCAGTTTGTGTCATCTCCAGTCTATTGACTTTGCCACTTTGTTGTTGTTTGCTTTTCAATTCTTTCAATTGCGAGAAAAATCAGCGAAAAGACGAAACCACTCGGCGATTTGTTTGTTGACATACGCAACTTTTTCGCGGCCCACACAAAAAACCGCCAAGGGATCGCAGCTCGCATCTTGGGGCCCCGCGCATGAGCCAGCAAAAAACGCAGCAGCGCAGCAGCGTTTTCGCCTTTCGGTTGGTTTAATTGGTAAACACAAAGCCTGGGCAGTTTCCCTCGAAGGGATGGATGTCTCAGACTTCCCCCTCTCCCTGTGAAAGCCCAAAATCGAAATCCTTTTAATCCAATTACCCCGCCCGGAAGCCAATTAGGCGGGCCACGCGATCGATCGCCTTTTCCATTAGCAACTCCAGGCCGGCCGCCAAATTAGTTCCGATTGATTTATACTCGTACTCCCCCAGCGAAAGGGCTCCTCAGCACCTCAGCTGCACTTTTTGCGTGTTGACCGGCCTGATCGATTATTTATGGACGCTTTTTCTTATCGCACATGTTGCTATGCTATTCTATTTTTTAGCCCTTTTCGGGGGCCGTGACGTCAAGCCGTCGTTCTCAAGGGTAAATGACGAATCCATTAATAAATAAAAAGTGCGCCACTCACCTGCAACGAGAGAGAAAGAGGTGTGGGTTGAAAAAGTGCCGCACAAAAAGCCGCGAGGGAGGGCGCGGAAAGAATTTCATTAAGTGCAATGGGGTAAAGTACAAATAAAATTATAAATGGCCGGTGCAGGGGGGAAAAAAATGGCTAAAAAATGGGGCAAAAAACGGGTGAAAACGGGTAAAAAACGAGCAAAATGGCGGACACTAATAAGCTGACGAGTTTTGCGTGTGTCAACTTTTGCACTTTTTGCGCAAATGCAAATTGTGTACAAAAAAGACAGACACACACAAAAAAAAAAGGAGAGGAGATGAAAGAATATATATTTTCACACGAGACATGACGGCCTGACCCCTGACCCCCCGCCGCGGCACACACCCTCTCCCTCGCACTCGCACTCGCAATCGCACTCGCTTAACGCTCCAGCGATTCGTTGGCCCAAAAGGGAGGCACACACTTCCACCTGCACAACCAAACCCCCGTTGCCCATCGAGCAGGCCTGCAGCAATTTGGCATTCATGTGGAGCACGNATATATATATTTATATATAGTATATCTCTTTCTAGCCGCCGCACTCGGACGGCTGGCGTGTTTTTGTGTGGAAACCCATGCATTTTCAGGTCCAAATATTTGTTGTAAATCGCAAAGAGAGGAAAGCGAGTGAAAAACACACCAGCACTCACAGTGGCAGCAATAACAAATGCAACAATAACAAGGGAGACAAAAACAACAAATTGAAAACACACTAAACACGCAAAGTTCGAAGACAAGCCTCAAAAATCCACACTGCGCGCAAGCACTTCCCTAACTCAATTACATAACATAGTTCTTAAGCTATTTGGGTAAAAGCTTAGGGCCTTGGATAGATAGGAAGTTGAAATATATTCTTTGAGAACGGCATCTTGTAATTTTAAGACTTTCCGGCAGACATTTCTTGTTTTATTTGGTTAGGACTAGGACTCGCTGTTTCAAAAAAGCTCATTTCAAAGCTTTTGGCTTCAAAGCCAAGATCTGCAAACATCCTCATGACTTTGAAGACTGCAGCTCGAAGATCGGGGAAAAACAGGCTCTTCATGAGGTTTTATCTTGTTTTAATAGCAAGAATATATTTCAAAGATTTAAGGACTGCAACGCGAAGTTCGTGAAAATAACTGGCTCTTCATGAGGCTTCAATACGACCAATTGTTTCCAAGTTGGTTTCCAAGAATCATTTTCTGGCCGTGTAGCTCGGCAAGTAGGAGGCGTGGTGTGCCCGATCCTGCGACCGGCAGAAGGGTGGCTCCGTTTCAGCCGAGAAACTAGAGAAGCACAATACCCATACACTATGGAGAACCCCTTTCCCGCTTCCCCGCTTCCCCGCGCCGTGTGTGCCATCCTTGCGCTAGCCTTGCCTTTGGCAGGCGAACGCATTTAATGGTCGAACACAAATGCCGGGGCACCTCTCGGGGGTGAGAACGAGCACTCGCACTCGCACTCGACGGGGGCAGGGAATTCTAAGGGTTGCTCGCCCTCGTCGGTGCGATGCGGTGCGTGTGCGAGTGAGGGAAAGGGAAATAGTGCCCCTAGACGAGGCGAGACAGAGAGAGGGAGCTCGCTTAACCCATTGGCGGCCATTTTTGCCCATAGTTTTTTAGCCACCACAAGGCACAAGGCCCGACAGCACACACAACTCTTAAGCCCATCGAACAATGAGTGGAGAACTATAGTAAAGGAGCCGCAAAGTTTGAATGAGTGCAACTCCGGGGAATCCCAAGCAATATTTGCATATTTCAATATTTGCCCGTTCGGGTCTAAGCTTCTGCCAACGGAAGTGTGGCCAAACACCACCTATTTGCTCACATGCACTTCCCTGATCCGAGGGGCCGGACCTCTGCCAAGTATCCAGGCTGTATTTTCCGGGCATTTCCGCCCGCTCGGACCCATCAATCGCTGCCCATTGTCCGCGCCAAACAGATTATGTTCTTTTATCATGTTCTCTCCCCGCTGCAATGTATGCAGATCCATTGTTCGGCGCCTTCTGCGTCTTTTATATCCGATTGAGCAACACCTTTGGGGCCCTTGGGGCCATTGGGGCCCTTGGGGATGGTCCGGGTCACATGCTCCGCTTCCGGGCAGGCAGTAACCTATGACTTTGCTTTCGGCCCTGTATGTCAACGGGCGGCCGGGTGGAGCCTCATTTTATTCAGAGTGCTCGTCCGGAATAGAACTATATCGACGCGTGTTTTGCTAATTTCCTTTCCCTCTGTTTTTTTTTTTACAAAACCAATTAAATTCTCAATGTTTTACTAACGCCAGCAAGCAAGTGTCGCGTGAGAAACCCAAAAAAGGCATCGAAAAAACCCGAAAACTAAATTGAAAGTTGCCTGGTTGTTTGCCGACTTCCAAATACACAAATCACAGACGATCGCCGAGCACAATGGCCAAGGACCAGCAAGGACCTGGGGGGGAGCCCGTTGGAACGAGAAAATTCGCGGGCCCCGTTCCGGAGGAGATGATCGACGAGCAGCAACGTGAACAGCGACTCAAGCAGCGCGCCAGGCTGATCAAGGCCCTCAGTCGCTTTAAGCCGTCCGACGCCAATCCCCTGCAGTTCTACAACTGTGTCCGGGAGCTGTGCATCATGCACAACTGCTCCATCGACGAGGGACTCGAGAGGGCGGCCATTACCTGGCCAGGACTGAGCCAGCAGCAGCGCGAGCTCTACGACTCGGTGGGTGGAGTCCCGCCCCTTGGAGTCCCACCAACATCCCACATGCAATTGCAATCTGACATCTCGCTTCCCCCCATCACAGCAACGCCACGCTGAGCTGCCCATCCCTGTGCCCAAGCACCTGGTCTACACAGCCTTCCAGAAGGAGCGCAACGGAGAGTGGGCCCTGGGCCGGGCCCCGGCGAACAACTACCGCTCCACGCGCTACACCCTGGAGGACTACAAGCCGCCCCCGAAGCAGTCGCGCATGCGCACGCAGCTGATCGAGCAGCGGCCCAAGTACGACAACCTGCTGGACCTGCCCCCCAAGGTGGCGGCCGCGCGGGTGCCTCCGCCGCCCAAGCCCAAGGTGTCGAGGGCGTCGCCCTCGTCGTTCCGGAGGATTCGCAGTCCCACGCCCCCCGTGGTACGGACAGCATCGATGAACAGTCTGCAGGGAAAGACGACGCGGCGCCGCAAGCGGGTGTGCAAGAGCAGGAGGGGACTGGAGGGCAAGAAGGAGGGTCAGGGAGAGCCCGAGCCCGACCACGAGCACGAGCACGAGTACGAGCCTGAGCCCGAGCCCGAGGTCGAGGCGCCAAAGGAGCCAAAGCGCCTGTCAAAGAGCAGGAGGGCGAAGGCCCAGAGAAAGATCGAGCGGGAGAGGGAGGAACAGGAGGCGGCGGCCCACAATTGGCAGATGGCCATCGGGTGTGTCCGCCGGCGTCTCATGATGCACCGCCCCAGCAAAGTGTGAACTATGTGTGACTAACCACTGGTCGTAGCTGTAACCCAGCGCCATCCAGTCAATGCGAGCGACAGTTGGGTTGAGTGGGTGTTTTAATGTCGTTACTCAAGCGAGGAGCATGCCTCCCAACAGAGGCACATCCTTGTCCTTGTCGCCGCTGGTGTGTTGTTTGCCGCCTTGTACGTAAGTATCCACGAAAAGCGGCCCAGAGACGTCTCCGAGCAGAGCATTGAGACCGTGGAAGACAGATGCGGTGAACAACGCATTGATGGGCTAGAGAAACAGACATGTACCACCAGATTCGGCCCCCGCACTCCCATTATTCTGGACCATTATAAATTAGTGTTACGAATGTTCCCTGTATTCTGTATCCTGTATTTGTATAGAAATTTGTATAGAAGCGTCGTAAAATTGCAGTTGAGGCAAAATATATTCAAAAAGCCAACCTAAGCAACCCGTTTTTTCGCATCTGACTTCAAAGGGACTAGAGAACTTTACCTATAGGTCAACGAAGGGCACAGATGTTTGTAACATTGAATAAAATCAAAGAAAGAATTACCCGTATTTCTTCTGATAGTATCTCCCGTGGAAATCTCATCAAGATTCTGCGAAACAGTGTCATACTTTTATATATGATACATTTACATACACCTATCAAATAAGATCGAAAAACTATCGATATTTCTTCTGATATCTGCCGTGGAAATCTCATCCAACAAATGGCAGATTCTGCAAAACAGTGTCCCGAAAAAAACCCCAAAAAAAATATAAAAAACAGGCCTGGCTTGGCTCTGACTTTTGTGTACAGTTGTTCCAGGCCTGCTTCTTTCTGATTCCGCTTTTGTGGAATTTGAATTTGAATTCGTTTTTTTTTTCCGCGAGTGTTTGCGAAATTAGCGGCCGCAAAAAAGTTGGCGAATTTGAGCGTTTTCTTTTTTTTATTGTTTTTTTGAGCTGCCGCCGCTGTTGCTGTTGCTGCTGTTGTTGTTGGGGTAACGCACAAAGCGCGTTGAGAACAGCAACAAACAGCAACAAAGAGCGTAGAAAACGAAGAAGCAGAGCTGTCCCCGAAATTTGGGTCAAATGCTCAACTGCGTAGCGATTGGCAAAAAAAAAAGAAATAGAAAAAAAAATAGTTTGCGAATTCTTTTTGTTGCCTTGCTGATTTCATTTATCTTTTTCGGTCTTCCGCGAGTGTGAGTGCTGTTAATGTTTTATTAGCTATTGTTGCTGTTGGTGCTTGACTAACGGTTCATCAAAACGATTGCGCTGCCCAAAAAACCATCAAAAAACAGCCCAAAAAAAAACAAAAAACCATCTACAAAGACAAGAATAGGGCTTAGAAATTGGCATCTACAATTAAACAAATTTTAATTATGGTTTTTCCATTCGAAACTCTCAAACAAATGTTTCTATTTTTGCTAAATATTGACATTTGGTCTACTCAAAATGAAATAAAGGACAAGCCCCTAGTTTTGTTTGTTCTCTAAACCAAAACGTTGTAGTTTTTTATTCAGACAGACAAGCGGTCAAGCAGACAGACAGACAAACGGACAAACGAGAGACAGACATGGCTGGATCAGCTCGGCTGTTGATGCTGATCAAGAATACGTTAGGTGATCGGAAACGCTTCTTCTCCCTTATACAATTTGCACAAACCTAATACACCATTTGTACCTTAAGGTATACATATGTATAGGGTATAAAAATACCAAGAATAAGTCTTGGAAAATGGCATCTAAATTTAAACAAATTTTAATTATGGTTTTTTCCATTTGACATGCCCAAACAAATGTTTATATTTTGGCTAAATATTGACATTTAGTGTACTCAAAATGAAATAAAGAATAGGCATCTTTAAACTAAAAAGTTGTAGTTTTTTTTCAGATATACAGACGGACAGACATGGCTAGACCGACTTGGCTATTGATGCTTATAACATATATATTATTTATAGTTGCAAAAATAGAGAACAAGCCCCTTTAAACTACAAAGTTTTGTAGTTATTTTTATTCTAGGTTTTGACGTCTTCCCCAAAAAATGGTGGCCAATTACTGGTATTTAATTTCCTGCTTTATCGCACGCTTAAATCTGAGATCTTGGTTTTGGCCAAATTTCACCTTTTTTTCTGGTTTTCTACATGTTTTGTCTTTGCCTTTTCTCTGCCTTTTTGCTTGTTGCTTTCGGTTGGGGTTTGGGCTTTGGGGTTTGCGAAATTTTGACTTCTAACTGCTTTGGTGCCGCCAAGCGATGTGTGTGGACATAAAAATGTGGATTTTCGCTGTATTTCTTGCTGTGTTTTTTTAAGGCGCTAACTAGGCAAAGCCACCAAGTTAAACCTCTCAACTACCACACACACACACCCAGCGGAGTGCTATTTGCTATTTTTTTTCGAGTGCCGCTTTGTTTTGTTGTCAAGCTGCTGTCCCCACACACACTCGCACACACACACACAGCGACTAGCCAGTGCGGGAAACAGCAACAACGTTTCAGCAAAGAGTACAGCGAAGATTACGCAATGCGTTGTTCGCACAGGCATAGATACAGATAGAGCGACACAGGCAGAGAAGCACGGCAGCGGCAGCGGCAGCGGCGACGGCGGCAGCGTTTTGTTTCGTTTCCGCGATCAACGCCGCTCGCAGAAAAAGCAAAAAAAAAAAAAAACAACGAAACAACGAAATTCGCAAAGCACAAAGCTCACACACAGACGCACCGAAATTCGCAAATAACAACAAAGTAGCTTGTGCGTGCGACCCAATTGGAAATTTGACACACATTGTAGGACAGAAGCAGCAGCTGCTCGGATGAGGCAGCAGCAGATACAGCTACAGATACAAGCGAAAGATACAGATACAGATACAGATACACCAGAACAGTGCGAAATTGTGCCCTGTTCGCCAAAAATCAAGGCACTTCAATTTGTCGGCTTTTGTTTAGTTTTGCAGAAGAACAAACCATATAGATCATGGCCAAAAGAGGCCTTTCATTAGCCCCGAAAATGCGCTGGAGTTGCGTCAGACTTCGCTGGGAGGGAAAACCTTTTGGCATCAGGCTTTTCGTGGCGAAATGAAAAGAGAAAACTGAAAACTGAAAACTGGGGAAAAGGCCGTGGGGGGATCCGTAGATCCATGCTCTCGCAGAGCGGCTGACCTTTGGCTTGACCGTGGGCGTGAATTGCGAATAGTTGCGAAAAAAAACGCGAGCCAGGCAGCGTTTCTAGCGGGCCGGTGTCTGAAATTCAATGCTAAGCGCTATCGCTCGACGCACACGCATACACTGTGCAAATTAGTTCAGTAGGTGCCTTTATTTTTAGCTCTTTCGGCTGCTCCGGCTCCCCGGAATGGCGGGGGAGCGGGGCGACGGGCCAGCGGAGGCCGTAAAAAAATTCGCACATCTCTGTCCTTGACACACATTGCGTATACGCAATCTACGCAACCGATGGAGCGGGTGCGTGCGAATTTTTATGCTCGCTCTTGCGCTCTCCCTACCTCCCTCCCTCCGCCTGGCTTCCTCCTCCTATGGCTTCTGCGGTGCGTTGGTGTGTGACCCACAAACGGCATCCAGCAGATACGCCAACCATATGTTCAGGAACACTCGGCTCTGGCGTTGATTAATGCTTTTGCCGCCGCGGTTCGGGTTGGGTCTGGGGTTCGGGGTTCGAGGTTCAGAGGTCGCATTCGGAAAAATTGCATCTGCAATGGCTGGCAATTTGACAGCCGGCGGCGCATGCAAATGCCACGAGCGGTCTGGTCTCTAAGTAATTGCGGCATCAAAAGGTAGGTGCCTCCCCACCACCCTTTCTACGAGTACGAGTATCTATCGCGCCTCGATCCCCGATCCCCGATCCCCGTTCCCCGCGGAACATGACAAGTGCGACTGATAGTTCATCGTTGCGCCTTTTTTTTTGTTTGCCAAACATGCGAAATTGCGTAAGCAGCCGAAAAAGATTAGAAAAACGGCGGAGAGAGAGCGTGCGGCCAGGGCCAGAGAATTGGCAAGGCATCGCGGATTTTCGCGCAGCGTTTGCCAGCGTTTGCCGGCGATTGCCGGCGATTGCTCTTCAACTTGACTTTGAAAATGTTGACAGAGCAGGCCAGCTGTTGCCGCTGCCGTGCCCTGCCCTGCCTGTTGCTGGCTTTTTGGCAACATTGTGCGTGCGTTGATCTCGCGAATTTGCCTCGGCCACGCACTTTTCTGCTTTCGCGAATCGCCGTGCGTGCGCCGAGCGACTGCGAGGGTTCATTGACCTGCCTGCTGCCCGCTGCGCGAACATTTGATTCTTGCCGCTCTGCGGCGAGGCCTACTCGTATGAGGCCTACGACGAGCCTACAAGGGGTGTGCGTAATTGTTGTTGCCGCTTTGGCAATTTTAGTGCGTGTCGTTGATCTCTTTTGCGGGTTCGTTGAACTCCCCGCCGCCGCTTTTTTGGGGCTTGCGGACGAGCAAAAGTTCAATAGACTTGCGAATTTTTTGCCGGCCGATTTAGGCATAAAACCGCCATCAAAATTATTAATCACCCGTCGGAGCCGAGTTGCCAGAAAGGGTTGCCATCTATCTGGATGGATGGGCTATCTAGATCGAAGTGCGGGCCATTAATCAGCCAGCGAGCCCGCCAGGGTCGATGGGCTTTCTCTCGAAGATGCTACGGTTCTCCGCTGATGGGCTTTCACTGGCAACGCCCAAAGCTCGGCTTCGCCCCCGCCCAAAGCTCGATCTTTCACGCCTGCCCCATCCTTCGGGCGGCGCCTGCGCAGCCCTTTCCTCGCCAACGCGTCGTGAGGGGGTGGCAGCTATGAGGGTCTAGCCGGGATTGAGTGGCCCGGGTGAGAGAGCATAATTTATGCCAAATTTATGCAATCTTTTGTGGCTCGCCTTTCGATCGCTTCTCCGCTTTCCGCTAAGCTTGTCGTCACAACTTTCGAAAGTTGAATTTTATTTGGTGCGCCATGGGAAGTCATGGGAAGCATTTTGGCTGGTGCTGGTGATGGCGCTGGTCAGAAGGCGCTCTGGGGCATTAGAAACCTTTGAGGCAAGCCGTCAAGGGTTCCTGCCACAGCTCCGGCCGCTTGGGGCTCTGTTTCCCAATTC
This sequence comes from Drosophila ironensis, assembly GCA_021223825.1. Lineage (NCBI taxonomy): Eukaryota > Metazoa > Arthropoda > Insecta > Diptera > Drosophilidae > Drosophila > Drosophila ironensis. Next base: position 126,937 of record JAJJHQ010003331.1, on the reverse strand, counting down.
AAGTTTCCCAATTTCTGGCCAACCGGTTGGCTGGCATCCAATGCCATAAAACATGAAATTATGTCGCCCAGAAGAAAAGAGACCCTAACGGAAGGCTTCTCTTTCAAAATAGGCCATTACGGCGTTTTGGGGTGTATGTGTGTGCGTGTGCGTGTGCCTGATCGTCAGATGCAACGATTATGTAACGTCGGGCGTAATTAAAACAACAAACAAACATCGGGCAGGCGAACAAGCCAACAATGGCTAACTGAATTAACCTTGTTCTGCCGGCACTGGACGGAAATCGCACAGACACACAGACCCACAGCGACACAGAGCGCCACAGATACGTAGATACGTTTTGTATCTTTATTTGTATCTTGTGCGGGGTCCTTGGCTATAATTAATCCACAATTACACACGCAAGCCACGATCAGATATAGTTGTAGCTGCACTGCACTACACTATGATTTTGTGTTAGCGTTTGTGTTTTTAGTTTTTTTTTTCTCGTTTTTCTCGTTGTTTTTTCGGGTAAACCACGCTCAAAAATTCAACTCCATCGAAAATGCTAATTGCCAATGGGTCAGGCCGGCTTGCATGTCAACATTTTGCGGTGCGGTTCTCTGTTTCCTGCTCTCGTTTGGCCCCTTGTTTTTTCTTCCTGCGGCACACGCAAAATGTTAAAAGCAAAAATCACGCATACGCAGTGGGTTCCGGGGCGTAGGCAGGTGCAAAATCAGGGCTCCCGCCCCGGCGTTTCAAGGCCGAATTCAAATATTTAGAGGGGGAGGGGAGGGGGAAAGCGCCTAGGAATGCGTTCATTAATTCTGAGAGCAAAGTCAGCATTTTAGCTCGTTGGGCCGCCGCTGCCTGGCACCTCTTTGTTGGGCCTTGTAATTGTACAATGGTAATTGATGTTGTTGTGAAAATTAGAAGGCGGCTGCCCGATAAAAAGCGGCAAAGGCGGCAAAAAAAAATTGAACAGCGCAACCGAGAAATGCGCAATAATTGATGCACGCAAAATGCGATGCCCCACCGCCCAGCCCCGCCCCGCCCCTGCAGCGTCGATTGGGGCCAATGGGTGCGAGCGAGTGGGTGGCGCGGAGCGGGAGCGGCAGCGGGAGCGTTGCATATTGTAATTGCGTTATAGTTCGCAGTTGTTGCAGTGCCACGGCGATAACACACACGCCAAGAAAATCGTAAAAAATGAATAAAATAAAGTGAAATACAAAAAAAAAACAAAAAAAACACACGGAAACAAATCCGTGGGGTGACCGAGCACTGAAATTGCATGCGCAAGCCCTCGCTCCTCCCCGCTTTCCGCCTCCCGCTCCCTAGGTTGCCCATAAATCACTTCCTATTTAGCCAAATGAACCCCCTTTCCCTGGGTGGTCCCCGGTAGCCACAAAGTTCGAATATCTAGCAACTTTTTATCCTTCAAAGTCCCAATTCCTGCAAAAAGCTTTGAAAGAACTTAGTACCGGATATTTACACAGGTGGCAGCACTTGCGGATATTACAACATTAGGATTTCTGGTATCTACTCATTTCCTATATCATTCGAGAACTGAATAAGTATCGGATTCAACTGAGTACCATGCAAAATGCCGATTGGGGGCCTAAGTTTTCGATATTTTCCGATAGCCGATGGCAATACTTGCCCCGAAACTTTCTAAGCTTTATCAAGACCTTAAACTTGGATTCTTGGTATTCCCTGTAGCCGTATTTGGGCATATATTTGGATCATTCTAAAATCTGCTCATTACCTAAATCATGGGTATGGATATTTTCGATAATTTCCGATACCTCCGATACTAGTTCCCCGAAACAATCAAAGCGTTATCAAGACCTGCAGGCACAGCCCACGGACAGAGTCGAGGGCTTGGATGTGGGCTAGGTACAGCGACACACAGGTACTGCGGCTATATACTCGTGTAGTGCCGATTTGAGTGCAACACCTGGCCCGATCGGGTTGCAGCTTTGTAATAATAACAATGTGCGTATCTTAAACTTGGACTGTCGCAATCTATTTGCCTGTGACGTGCGGGCTGGAGTGCTTTTGGCCTGTCCGATTCCATTCCGTAATAAGTAATAAGCAAACCTGCGGCTGGCGCCACAGCCGCGCGTGTGGGCGCCGCAAGGGGCGTGGCAGCCGCCACAACAATGGCAGCAATAGCAACAATTACAAATTGCACGTTGTCGCGTCGTGAGCGTTTCAGCTTATTTCATATTTCCCGGCTGATTTTTTTTCGTTTTCTTTCAATGCTTAGCTGAGCACGCATTTTCGATAAAAAAAACACTATATACCGAGTATACGAGTACAGGCACTCGAGTGTACAGGGGTACAACTGATATGCAGGGGTACAGGGGCCGGCTGCATTACATGCAACACCAACAGCAACAAGCATCGCAGAAACAACTTATGAATGCAGCCGCGTGTGTTTTGATATGCGAACAAAAGGCGAGCGGCCGAGCAAAAAGAAAAATATATCAAAAGTAAAAATTTAACACGCAAACACGCGGCGTATGCGTAATGCAATGGCCGCAAAAAAAATGGAGCACAAAGAATGCGGAAAAGCCGGCGGCGCGGCTTGCACAAACTTTGGGGGAAAACTCAAAGTCAAGAACAAGCCGGCTACACCCGATCATTTTCCACCCATTCTTCTGCCTTTCTGCTTTCTGGGCCAATAAACAATCGCCGGACCCTTGGCCGTTTTGGGCCCAGTCATGATAACGGCGGTTCTGGCCAGCGCCGAGCGTGCGAACCCGCCGCGGTGCGATCTGCTGCCTGTCAGCGCTCGCAAAGCTGTGGGGGCAATAAAAAACACTCAGCCCGGCCAAACAAAAAACGGGGCGGCTACGAGGCGGAGGGAAACGGCATCACCACGGCCGCGGCTAAAATTGATTTGTCACGTTGCGCATAAATTGCACATAATTACGTAAGCAACCGTTTCAACCGTCGCCGCAGTTGCAGTTCCCGTTGCCGTTGCAGCCGCATTTCACTTTGCGGCGCTCTCCCCGCGCATCCAATCAATAGAAATAACTTTGCTTTTGCCGTTTCATCAATTAGGCCTTAATTTTGTCACAGTCCTGCAGCACCCGGCCCGAACGGGGTGCTAACGTTTTATTAATGAGCGAAGGCATTTGCCGCGGCGCCGACCCTGGGAACTGGGCAGCAAATGATGCTGGAAAATCGCGAAAAGAAAGCTGCTGCCCTCCAGCGTGACGCCACTGTTTGCTCGCTTCCGAAAACCCAAGCCCATGCCCATGCCCCTGCCCAAACCCAAACCCCAAAAAACATCAAACAAAGGCAACGGCAAACAACCACAATCGGGGGAAAAAAAAAGCGACTGCAAAAATTGTTTGCGAATTTTTTTGGTTTTTTTATTTTTGAAGGCCAAGGTCGCGCGCAGCGCATATGGGATCATAATGAGAGGAGGAGAGGCAACAACAAAGCGGCCTCAACAATGTTTAATGCATGCCACCAACACCAACAACACACCACAAGCTCTTTTTTTTTTTGTTTTTTTTGCGCTATTTTTTGTGTGCGATCGAAGCGGAAGTCGTCTGCGCTTTTGACAATGGGAAGTGAATGCCAGCCAAGAGATCGTACCGCCGCCGCGTTGGTGGCAAAAATGGGTTTGCGGGTGCTTGCCCCAAACATGGCGCTCCGGCGAAGGTTTCCCAAAAACACGTTAATTGCAGCAGCTCCCAAAAGTACCTATTTATTGTTCCGTACACAGGTATAACTCTGCACATTCTATGGCCGTCGTCGTCGTCGTTGTCGTCGTCGTCAGTCGTTGTTCGCTTCTGTTGTTGGGTTGTTTTTTACGGCTGTCGGGGCATTTACTTCTTTGATTGACGGCAGCTGCTCGAAACAACCCTACCGCGCCATTTGTTTATGTACTATATAGTGCACTCGCATTGCCGTTTATATACCCCACGGCCAGCTATTGAAAGTCCGATTTGCCGGGCTCCAGACTAAGCATGTCCCGGGTAAATTTGATTATATTTGCCAACAGCTAAACAGCTAAACAGCTAAACAGCTTTTGCCTGATAGTTATTAAAAAAAGGTAGGTAGGTATAGGCACTTGCTGACTTGCCGACTTGCTGGCTTGCTGCTAAATTTGTATAGAATCTGATGCGTTTCTGCGGTTTTTGCGGTTGCATTTCAGGGAACTATTAGTTGAAAGTGACTTGAAAATGAAATTCGGAAAACTCACCTTAAACTAAAACACTCGCCAGTCGGGCGTTACCCGTCCAGCAATCCATAAGTTTCAATTTTTCAATTGATTTTTGTCCGGGGGCCGTCGTCTTCGTCGTGTTTGGGTTTGTTGTTGTTTTCCGTTGTTGCTCGCAGTTGTTTCTTGTTGTTGTTGATTTTAGTTGCTTTCATTAACTGATCTGCCGCCAGTTTGCAAAAAAACGTCTTTGAGTTCGATTTTTAACTATTTTTGCACACCGAAATCTATTTTTTTGGGGGCTGTTCAACACTGATTTTTGGGTTTTCCGAATGTGAAATGTGAAATGCTTTTCAAGTTCGAAAGTTTCTTCTTAAATTTTGTTTTTTATATTTGTTGTTTTTTGTTTTTTCTGCCCCAAAGAATCAAAAATTGGTTACTTAGGTTGCGCAGTATCCATAAACGATTAATTGGTCCAGTGGGTTGCTATATCGTCGCCGATTCTGCGTTGTTGATCTGTTTTGTTGGTTGTTGGTTGTTGGTTGTCGGTTGGTGTGTGAGGGAGACAGTGACAATATACGCGTACTGCTGAGTGTGTGTGTGTGTGAGGGGGAAGAAGAATGTCTGTTGGTGAATTGTTGACTTGTTGATTTTTTTTCTATATTAGCCAGAGAGCGCTGCCAGAGTTGTAGCGTGTTCTTTTGGTGGAGTTGTTGGTTTTCCCTTGTTGATCTGGATAGAGTTGCCTTTCGATTTTTTTAGCCGAGATTGCAATTGGTGAGTAATTTTTGCTTGCCCTTAACTTTTTGGTTTTCCTTTTGCCGGTTTCTCTTTGAGTTTTACACGCTTTCTTCTTCGTTGAAATTTGGAATTTTGAAGAATATGCTGCAAGTACAGAAGAGGATCAAATTTCAGTATTATCCATAGCCAACACTGCGTATGAGTGATGAATATTGTTTGCTTTCTCATGAATCTGCACCTGTGAAAATTTCGAGAGCGAGTGCTCTCGGATTTATTCCTCCATTTAGCTCAAATGTAGGCTATGGCAAATGTCGCAGAGTGCGAATGTACGAGCGAAACTTTCACTATTTTAATTACCCCGAAATGTGTGTTGTTGGTCGGGCGGGGTGGGGTCACAAGTTGAATGGCAATGCCGTAGAGTCTGCCGCCGTTTTTGTTGGCCCAAAAAGTCTGTTAACTGTCTGCGTTCCTGCCTCAAGTGCCACATGCTCGGGGGGAAAGGGGTGAATGTTTCGGTGAAATTAACACACAAGCCCCGCCACAACAGGAAGTCAAGGGCCAAGTTTGCCGTGCCAATTAGACGCACAGCCCACTCTTTGAATTCATAGATTTGGCACGCAGAGCACACTGTCTATCAGCGCCAATTAATTTTTGATACTTTGGCAATTAACGGGCACTAGCGAGGTGACCTCGATTGTGCGAGAACGACTCCATGTTCAACTGCAACATGTGGCTTAATTATGACGTTTTCCCCCACACAGCCCCCGGAGTTACGGCCCTCCCCAAAGTTTTGCCCGCTCCTTTGTTGTTTTTGCGACTTTCTGGGATTTTCCCCGACAGCAACAACTTTTCGGTGGCTTGACGTCATCATCGCCTCGCAGTTGTTTGACTTGTGTCTCGTCGCCGGCTTGTTTTGCATATTTTAATCAGCCGCAAAGCAGCCGGGAAAACAAGACGCCCCCCGAGGATTCTGCGGTGGTGTGGCATTGAAAACTTTTCGGCTTTCCTTGACTTTCGCCCAAAAGTGTTGCCTTGTATTTGCCGAGCATAAGTAGGTTCAAAGTTCAAGGTTCAAGGCCCCAAGTTCACCCCCCCCAAAAAGGGGAAAATTATGGAGATTCCGAGAGGATTTCGAGGCAGTTGCCTCGCTGCTGCAATGGAAGCGATCGGTTCAATTACCCGGCAAATCGAACGGGGTAACCCGCCCCGATAAGCTGCTGTTCCTGCCCCGGAGTGCACCTCTGGAGGTCTGGAGGTCTGGAGGTGGTCGGTCGGCAGGCAGGCTGCAGCAGACAGCTAAAGCCACTGCCAGACAGCGAGACGGGGAGTCAGACTGGAAAGTCAGACGGCGAGACGCATTGTTGATAGATACTAGAGGTGAGTCTAGAAAGCGTCTACCAGCAGGCGGGGGCGGAAGGCTGCTTAAAGCGTCTGCACAGCTGTTTGGGCCGCCTTTGCGCCCAACTGTGTTGCATCAACAGTTGCGGCAGCCCCCACGCCCTGTAACCCCCAAAAGCGGCCGATTTAACCCTTTGTGGCCCGGGGGGGGGAGGGAAAAATCAGTTGTGGGCAGGCCCGATACTAATATTTCTCACACAAGGTTCCCATATTTATTATTTATTTGCCGGAGACCCCCGGTGGCCCCGGTGGGTTAACACCTGTTCCCAGGACCTCAGAAGTGGCAAGTTGCATATTCCGTGTTGCAGGTGAAGCCGAGGAGGAAGGAACGCGAACAGGGGCAAGGAAGAGGGAGGAGGGAGGAGGAAGGAGGGAGAGCGACGGGAATTTCAATGGGAATGGAAATGGAAATGGGACCGGGACGGAGACGGAAGCGGGGACGGGGAATGAGTTGCCATGAAGTGCAACAAAAACAGGGAGGGAAAGAGGGTCTGGGGGGCAAGTCTGGTGCATAAAATGTTAATGTTTTGCTGTTGTTGTTGGCCCTCGGTTTTGCGTCTTGCGTTTTTAATTTCGTTTTCTTTTGTGCGCATTTTCCATTTATTTTATCTGTCCGTCTGTCCGTCTGTCCGTTTGTCCGTCTGTTCGTCTGTCTGCGACTCCCTGTCTCTCCCTCTCCCTCTCCCTCTCCCTTCGGCCCGTCTCTTTCTGGCGGTGATAAGGACAGCTAAACACGGACAAGGACATGCCGCACAGGACAACAGGACAGCGACAGAGTTGCCATTCCCCATTCACTTGTGGCACGTGCAAAAATGCCGAGCAGCATGGAATTCCAACAACGAACTGCCAACATTCTTTTCTCTCAGTGCCCCGCGAAGACAATTGCGTAGAGAACAGGCAACTGTCACGACATCCACCGTCTCGCGGATACTTTATTCGCAAAACGATACAAAACGTTGCGAGCAAACAAACTTTCAACTTCTCCGATAAATATCCTCCGGAATTGGGCAATAAAATAGGGCAAGTAATTGCCCAATAAACTCGCAAATTCGACAAACCCCGGGCAACCCGGGTTTTTCGGATATTTCTCGGAAGGTCTACGGCCCCGCACCCAAAGAAGAAGAGCTTCTGCAGTGCAAAAATGCACTGGGTGCGCGGAGTGACAAACTGACTGAACGATTGAATGACAGACTGACAGACTGACAGACTGAGAGACCGCTGGTGCGACCCGCAATTATTAAGTTTCTTTTCTTGAGCGCGTCTGCAATATTTGCATAAATTATTGTACAACAAACAATCGTTTTTTCCGCTGCTGCACTTTATTTTCCAGAAAATGACGCTGTGAAAAGTGCAGCCATCGTTTTTGCCAACCTCTGCCGCGCGCCCTTTCCTCGGGTATCAGTGACGGAATTCCTGGAACACCACATGGGCAAAAAGGCGAGAGCAGTGGTCAGCGATTGCTATGGCGAGTCCGAATCCGAACCCGAACCCGAAACCCGGCACTGCCCCCACCCAACGCCTACTCCTGCAGCGCAGAGCCGAAATCCTAGAGTCAGCGAAACGAGAAACATCAAGCGATTCGTCTTCGCCAGAACTGCGAACCGGAGCCGCTCGGCCAGAAGCCCGGGTGCCTGCCAGGTGCCTGCCAATCCCAACAGTGATGCCTCTTCATCGGGCGAGCGCTTCCTGCTTCCCCAGCGGTTGATGACTTGATGACTCTTCCCCAGGCCGGGCCAGGCCGGGCATCGGCCCGCAAAGGAATCTTGCGTAGACGCCAGGGACCCTTCAGCGGGAGCTTGTCTCCCGTGCGTGCGTTTGATCCCTTCGCTTCGCACCCACTTGAGCACGCATTTTGGCTCCGGCTGGCCTGCCACTTGGGCACTTGCCCCAAATGCAATCGATATCCGAAGGGTTAGGGTATCCACATCGCACCGCACCGAGGCTGCTCGGAAATTATCGATATACTCACCAGACGAGCGGGACACGGAGCGGCGACGGGGAACGAAATAATTAATAATGTTTCACGGAACGGCTCGGATTGGGGCTGGTGGTGCAGTGCAATTAGAAAATGTCAAAGCTGCGAGGGGAATGGGTAGCAGGGGGGGGCTCGAGCCTCGACCCTCTACAAAATTATGCATAAACGCATTTTAGTGCGCCTACAAGTAGGCAATGGCAAAGGATCCAAGTCGCCGGGGCGGCGGCAAAACTACAAAGGACCTCAAAGCCCCAAGACGAGAGAGCACGAGGGCCTCCCGGCCGGGCCGGGACACTTTTGTTGCACATTGCGTTACGTTGCCTCTGCCAAGTGAAGTGCACTTCTGACGCACTTCTGCTCGTGCGACCCGCAGGGAAGTTCATTCTAACAACAAAAAAATTCGAGCAAAATCCCCAGCGCAGGCAGCACACAAAAAGAAAAGCTCGCCGGGCAGCGTGAGTGCAACGAATGCGCCGCATACCCTGTTTTGGTAGTTCGCAATAAGCTCGCCAAATGACGTCTGGCCGGCGCAAGGATCCCTCTTTCCAGGGTGCCTCGAAAAAATCTGCACGGAAACGAAAGCGAAGAAGTATCAAAAAACAAAAAAAAAGCAAGGGAGAAGCTCCTTTGATCCTGTCGCTGATGATGCTGCGCTTCTGTTGCCGCCAACTCACGCAATTTTTAAAAAAGCTTCCCTTTGGCTGACGCTGACGCTGACGCTGACAACAACAACAATGACTCTGTTGACAAAGGCCCCCGAACAACAATAACAAAACTTGGTTACAGCGGGGGGGAGTGGCGGCCTCCCCTGCACGGATAATGAAAGGTCGTCGAAGTGCGTCGCATTCATGTCGCTGCCCCCGCGCCCCAGCTGATGGAGCACCCGGCCAACGCAAAGAGACAGCCCCACCGCGCCCCGGCCCGCCCGGCCCGCCCGGCCCGTACCGGCCTCGTCCTTGGCAGGGGGAAAGTAAAGGAAAACGCTGGCGGTGACACAACTAATCAAGTGTTAACCAGTCCACAAAAAACAGCAAAAGTTATGGGAGCAGACAGCACGACACAATTGCTGTCCCTCGGCTGTCCGATTAGAATTAATCAGGATGAAGAAGTTAATCAGGATGGCAGGGGCATCCTTAGGAGCGTTCCTCCCTCCAGCTTGCCAGCGGCCGCAATTTCGACTGCGAAAGCCGCTCGGACAAGGTGTCCCAGGGGGGCAGCTACCCTCTGGATCGCGTGCTCATCGGCCCCCGTCCCCCGTCCCCCGTCCGCCGGGGAAGGGTCGGACAAAAGCCAAACGGCAGATGCAAGCGGACGAGCGCAGCAGGAGAAAAACGCTGCAAAAATAATGATAAAAACTCATTTCGCAGCGGCGACAAGTGCGCGAAAAAGTCCCGAAAACGCAGCCAAACGCAGCCAAACGCGGACGGAACATGTGTCCCCTGTCCGCCGCTTATCCGCGGCCCAGGATATTTCGTCCTGTTTCAATGTCCTCGGTTGTGTCGCGATGGACGCGATAACGGTCGAGCCAACGCCGGCTGCTCTTCGCCGTCGTGTCAACGCGGTGCTCATCAGCGAGCTAAAAACTCTCGCGCTCATGGGGATACCCTTTCCTGGTATCTGGAAAGCTCAGGATTGGCAAAGCTTAGCTTGTATCGCGCTTGGATTATGGCTCAAAGCTCTTCACTAAACTCTCCCGCCCATGGGGATACCGGCAAGGAATTACGGCAAGGAATTACTCTAAGAACTTCCTGGTATCAGATAATTCAAGTGGCAAGCTCAGGATTCGTAAAGCTTGACTTGTATCGAGCTTGGAGTATGCCTCAAAGCTCTGCAGTAAGTCGCAACTCTCCAGCGCATGGGGATACCCTTTCCCAAGATTTACTCTGAGAACTTCTTGGTTTCCTGGTGTCAAAGAGTTTAATTGGCAAGCTCAGGATTCGTGAAGCTTGGCTCAAAGCTCTTGCGTAAGTCACAACTCCCGGCCAGGGTATTGCCCACACTTTACTCTTACTTTCTTATTCATTTTTTTCGGCAGTTGTTTGGTTTTTGCGTTTTTTTGCAGCCCGGAAGTGCGTGCAGCAGTGTGTGCTTGCCGGTACAGCAAATAACAAATAAAATGTCCCAAAAACACGAGACCAAAATGCAACAACACGGAAAACGAGCGCGAAAAAACTAAAAAACGACAAAACAAAATGTCGAATAAAATAAAACGCGATGATGACGATGACGCGGACGATGACGAGGACGAGGACGAGGACGTAAACGTGAATGTGGACGATGACGATGACGAGGACGAGGACGAGAGGATGGTGGCTGATGAGCAGCCACTGCCCCTCGGAAGCTCTCCCCCGGCGTTCCACTTCAGGACGCACGCAAAAGAAAGAAAGGAAAGAAAGGGTTGGGATGTCAGGATGCAATTGCAGTCAACCCCGAAAAACACACCAGCTCGCCGGGAGAAGCACCGAGCGAGCGAATTGCCAAANAAAAAAAAAAAAAAAAAAAATTACGTATAAAATAAAACTAAAACAAAGGGGTCGGGTCGCCGGGCAATCCGAAGCGGGGAATACTCTTTCCCGCCCAAAACGGGCACCGCGACCATCAGGCCAGCTGGAGACTCCTGCCAGGAGCCCATTACTCGGGCAGAATTGTTATGGGTTTCATAATTTTAGGCGGGGCTTTAAGAAATGCAAATACCCGCGGGAAGGGCGACAAAAAACTGCAAGCAATGTACAAAATTCCCAAAAAAAAACAAAAAAATATGCGATAAAAAATGCGAAAAAAAAAGGAAACACCGGGCAGAAGGACAAAATGGAAAGAAGTGAAATATATAAATAAAATGTGAAGTGGCAGGAGCACGAGGAGGGGTCTTCATTTCGTCCTGTTTAACCCTTCCGCAGACGCGCCGAAAAAAATACTCTTAACACGAGCAAAACCCACGAAAATGTGTTACAAACGAGGGGCGGGAAGTGTGTGTGGGGTCGCCGGGGAGGGGGCATCCAGACAGAGCGTGTTCTTTTTATGTGAAAATGTACGGATGGGTTATTATATTGGATTCAACTTGTTCAATTCCGTGGCAGTAACGCAGTAACGGGCCATACAAGGCCTGTAATGAAGTGCATTTATCGATTGTCGGCGGTGCTGCAAGTATCTTTGCAGCGCCTATGATTTCCTTTGCCACCGGGAAATGTATCTCTGTATCCTTGGGGCAGGGACACCCACATATTTGGGACAAAACATTGCAATTCCTGCCCTCGCCACCACCGCCTCGCGGGCTCGTTGCACATCTTTTTTGCTCATTTTCCTGGGCATCTTATTTTATTTTCCCTTCATTTGTATGCAATATAATTTCGTGGACCCAGCCCTTTTGTATTTGCTCTACCCTTTTTGGCAATAAGCTTTCTGCCCGACGCCGCAGGGCGTTATTTGCATTAGAGCCCGATGCATGTGCCCCAGCTCGTTTCTGGTGGGAAAGCGGGAGGTTTTCCCCCGCCCCAGGGCGGTGGGTGATGAGTGGTGGCCAATTTCAAATGAATTTCCAATGAGCCAAAGTCTGTGATCAATGACCGTTGGCTAATTTTAATCCCGGAATGCTGCAGCTGAGCATTAATTATACCATGATCCTTGAGGTACAAATGGTAAATTGAGTGGCCTGTCTGTCCGTCTGTCTGTGCGTCTGTTTGTATGTGCAAACACTTCGTGCTCCGAGATGTTAGCATATACGCTGACTATATCGTTTATGAATTTAGGCAAGCCCCTTTTAGCCTTTGCCATTTTCAATACTACTACAGATAAGTCTATATCCTCGAAATGGTTAGACCAAGATATACAAATCTTTTTGCTTACTGCTACAAATTTTAACACCTAACCATGTGCCAAGTTTTACAGAGATGGAAGAATAAACTATGAAGATACGGCCAACACAAATGTTCACCGCCCCTTCTCAGGGTCACATCATATCAAATTCAGCTTTGACTTTAATTTTTAAAGGGAAAAACCATTTTATAATGAAGGTAGATGGTATCCCGTTGTCGAGGAATCTCGACTGCTGGAAAGCGCTTTTATGGCCGCCCTCCCGGCGAGAATCTTCTGCCGGCGCAGGTGCAGGTGGCAGTGGAAATTTGTCGAGGTATAAATTGCATTTCACCCGAACCCAAATTCGGGAATTTTTTTTCGTGAGCGGCATTTCTTCAGAGGGACCGGCGATCCTGCGGCTCCCGCGTCCGTCCTGGCCGGCTCATCATTATCATTTTTGGCCAAAAAATACGAGCGTGCGGGGTGGGAAGTGCGGAGTGCGGAGTGCATCGCCGCTTGTCTGACTAGGCTTTACGCTCTAAATACGCCAAAGATAATCAGCGAAAACAAACAGACGGTGCGGCAGGGTCAGGTGAATAAATTGCACAAAATATATCTGTATGCCACACACATATTGCAAGTATATGCAGTTCGTTTGTTCGCCAGGAACAGGGGGACGCCATGCCTCGTTGGCTCTGCTGACGCTTTTTAACCATTTCGTTTTTTTCGCTCGCCTTTTTCGGCTGTTGGGGTTGGTCCCCGGCCCGGCTAGGGTCCCAAAATCGACGCGAAGGGGTTGCTGCCGCTGCCTGCCTGAATATTTTGTGGGCCATCTCCTGACCGTCATAAAAATAGCGAAAGCCCGGCAAATAATTTCGATTCGGCCGGGCCCTTGGCCCCACTAATTTTTGCAGTTCCTGGTCAAAAAAAAAACAAAAAAAACGGATAAAAAAGAGCGCTTGCATAATGAAAAGCAGATGCGAACGATGACGAAACCTGAAACTGCCCCAAGAAGCACCAACCCAGCGAAGCACAGTGTGCAGCCGGAGAACGAGAAGAGCACGCTCCAAGGGGGCAGGGTCAGGGGCAGGGGCAGGGGCAGGGAGAGGGAGAGGGAGGGTGGGGGAAGACGCGGCTACACAGACACAGGAAGATGAACGATGCAAGATGCTGGCGCATTGCGGTAGCATTGATTTAATCATCATCAATTATATGCAGCAGCAAGTTAATATAATAAAAGCTTCTCGCTTCTGCCACCTTTTCCTTTATTTCCCTTCCCTTGGGACCCGGTTTTGGTATTTCTCGTTGTTGCTGTTGCTCTTGCTGTTGCTGTTGCTGTTGTTGTTGGCGCTTAAGCGCAATTAACATAATGACAAGCAACACTTGTGCGCATGCGCGCATTTCACTTTGCCCGCCAAGTCGCCGCTCTCCGGCTGTCAATAGTGCAGCAGATAATTGTATCATAATTGATCCGTTTGGGGGGAGCCGGCGAAAGGCGAAAACCGGTAGCTCCTCCGAGTGAGCCCCCTCCCCCCCCCCTTCCACCCGTTTCAAGCCAAGCAATAATTCCAGCATTTCTTGCCCATTTGCCACTGGGAGTTCGTGAATTTTCGAGGACTAGATTAAGAGTTCTACGTGTATAATCTTCTATTATAACCAACATTTTTTACCCATTTACTACATTAAATTCATTAATTTTCGGTTGCTATCGACACCTGGTACCGAGAAATCCTAGTTAAGAGTTCTACTTGTATAATCTTCGATTGGTATCGATACTCAAACATTTTTAACCCATTTACCACTGAGAATTCTATCATTCTCGTTTGCTATCGACACCTGGTACCCATCAATCTATATTATGAATTCTAAGAGTATAATTTTTGATACCCCTACAATTTTTACCCATATACCTCTTGAAATTCCGTTTTTTTCGGTTGCTATCGACACCTGGTAGCGAGAAATCCAAGTTAAGAGTTCTATCTGTATAATCTTCGATTGGTATCGATACTCAAACATTTTCAACCCATTTACCACTGAGAATTCTATCAATTTCGCTTGCTATCGACACCTGGTACCGATCAATCTATATTATGAATTCTAAGAGTATAATTTTTGATACCCCTACAATTTTTACCCATATACCTCTTGAAATTCCGTTTTTTTCGGTTGCTATCGACACCTGGTACCGAGAAATCCAAATTAAGAATTCTACGACTATATTTTTACCCATTAACTGTTCGAAAATCTTTAATTTTCGCTTGCAAACGGTCCCCCGGCCTAACTTGGGCATAATTTTCGAATACTCGTAGTATCAACACCCGGTAGTGACATGGCAAAACTAGGACCATTTGTATATCTTCCGTCCCCGGTTTGGCTTTGGAATTTCAATTGCCCGGGGAGTTTGGAGGAAACTTTAATCGCTGGCACGTCCTCCGTAAAACCACTTAAGTGTGCTATACAAAATCCCCGCCATGCATACACTTAATCATGTAGAAAACGCAACTGTACCACCACCACCACACACTCACGCAGCTTAGAGGCTAAATTGCCGAAAAAGGGAAAATAAAAAGTAATAAGGAGGAGAAGAAGGGAAAACAAAATAAATGTATAAAAAGTGAAGGAAGAAGAAAGGACTCTGGGGTAGAGGGCAAGGAAACCAACAAAAGCTGCATCGGGCTACCAAAAAAACACACACAAAACCAAAACAAACACAAAACCCGACATAGAAGCAGTAGAAGCTGAAAATTTGAACCCCTTTTTCTACAATATATATATAAATTTTCGCATATATAAAGATATGTACATAGAGGGGGGTGTAGAGGCGGGTGAAGAGGCGGGTGGAGAGGTCCTTGCAACACAGGCAACATGGAGAAAAAGTCCAGAAACAGGACGGCGGCGGCGCTTGCACTTGGTGGTGCTGGTGGTGCGGTGGTGCAGCCCCTGCCTGATTAATTGAAGTGCGAGTTTCGGCGAAATGCGAAATGCGAAAACGAAAAGAAACGAAAAACGAAAGCGCCGCCAAATTACATTCGTCCCCCCGATCCCCAAACACCACTCGGCCCTCAGCGCTCGTGGCTCGTCCTTCGTCCTTCGTCCTGGAATCTCACATCCGAATGCGAATGCGAATGCGAATCCGAATTTTCGACCCCCTTGTCGGCGTTGTCGGCGCCCCTGCAACCGCAAGCCTGCTTATTTCTTGTTGTTTTTACTTTGCCATCGAGTCCTGTTCGGGGCACCCTCCTCCTCCTCCTCCTCCCCCCCCCTCCACCACCGCCCACCTTGCCCTGTGTCCTGTGTCCTGTGTGTGTGTGTGTGTGTGTGTCCTGGAACATTTAACGGCATTTTTTTGTGCGCTTTGCCGGCTCCGTTCGTGCCTCGTTCTTGCGCCCATGCACTTATTTTGTCAAATGCAAATATAGACGTTTTTATACAGCCATACATATATATTTGTATATATATATATATGGGTAGGTTTTATATGTTTTATATGTATATATTTATATACCTTCTCCCGCACCCCGCCCCCCCGATACGCGGCTGGGTATTTACACATCCCGACAGACAGGAAAAAAGGACTCTCCCGAAAGTGCTCGCACAACGGCGGGGGGACACACAAAAACTTGTTGAGGAAATCTAAAAATTTTGTTTAATTTGCCGCAGTTTTTTCGGGCCCGGGCGACGCAGACAGACGACTGTGCGACGGGGCAGCGGGGCAGCGGGGGAACGGTAGGATTGGAAAAGGATATTGAATCCAGCCGGGCGTATGCGTAATATTTTTGTGCTGTACGTAGTTCGTTTTATATTGGCCATTCGCCGTCTGGATTATATTGATTTGTCTAGACCGGGGCAAGGCGGCCGATGGAACTCCGCCGCTCAGCCTTGCTTCATTTCAATTAACAATGTTGCAGCGTTAAAAAAAGCGCACGCAAGCCATTAAGCAGCAAAAAACAGGGAAACAAAACAGTCCGCGCGTCGGGGCTGCACTTAAGGCAGCCGGTAGCCGTAATGAGTTAATAATTTCAGCCAGTTGCTCATCGCACTTGCGAAATAATTAGAAAAACCAGGCCGGGCGATGGCAAGCAAAAGCCAATTGAAGGGGCATTGGAGGGGCGCAGGTGGGTGCAACAATTGTGTGCAACCTTGTTGCGCCTGCGCAGCCCAACCGACGGAAATAAATCAAAATCAGGGAGACTTTATGGTCGCGAGAATGGGAGTTTGCTTTCTTTTCGCGGACAACCTGCTGTGGCAGCACAAAACTATTAGCAGAAATTAGCAAAAGTCGGCAAAAATCGTCAAAAATCGTTGAAAATCGTTGAAAATCGAGGAAAATCGACAAAAATCGGCGAAAAGGTGGCGCCTCTGGTGGCGCCGGAAGTTCCAGTTGCCGAGGCTTCCGCTCTTTTTTGCTCCAAATCTGACCCAGCACTTAGTTAGCTTTGTTGCGCTTTTTTTTCAACGCTTTCTTTCTTTGGCAACCCAGAAAGTGCATTTCCCGCTTGCCCGCCTTAACATATTTGACAACATTCAGCAAAATTTGCCCAGCAGCGCATCCGGTCGCCGTTTGGGGCATGGAAAATGCATCCCATCGATTTCTGGGCGGCAGAATGCTGCCAAGAGACTTCTGCATGAATGTACTCATTTGTAGCACGACAAATCTGTACAGTAGTGTAGAGTTCTTAAAAATACTGCACTCATAGACTGCAGTCAATGAAAAAAGCGTGCGCAACCTAGAATGAGTGATTCATTTGTCGTTTTGGATGCATTCATGCAAAAGTCTAGCTGATAATCAAAAAGCTCCGCGAAGAGTGTCGGAAAAGCGCAGCTCAAGCGCAATATTTCGGGGGGGGAAAAGGCCAATTTATGCGGCCAAGCAGAATGTCAAGTCGTAAAACAATCGCAAGCGAAAGTGAAACACTGAAACACTGAAACACTCACCATAAACGCCAAACAAGGCAGTTTCAAAACGTTGTTCTCGTTCTTTTGCCTCTTGTTGTTGTCGCCGCCGTTGGTGTTGTCGGTGTTGTTGGTGATATTGTTGAAGTTGTTGTTGTTATTGGTGCACTTGCTGCTTGCATTGAGTTGGATTTTTGTATTGTTTTCACTTTAAAAATTTCTAGCCCGCTTTTCACTTGGAAAAAATTGTCTTTTCTCCCTTTCGATATCGATCTATGTATTTTGGTCAACGGAAAATGATGTGCAAAATGAATACACAACCTTCAGAGCATGCCGATGTATCTTTTTTAGCTTTTTCGATTCGGATCAAGATCGGGAGAGTTAATCGGGCGAGTTTCTGCTCGTTTTGGGGTTGTTTTTTGGGTGTTTTTTGGGGGGTTTTTGAGTGTTTTTTTTTTTTGGTTGCTCGGTTGGTTGGGGTAACACAAAATGAATTTCCGATGAACTTTTCTTTCTTTTTTTTTGGAAACTGAAAAAGTTGCGAGTTCTTCAAAAGTTCTTTCTTGTTGTTGTTGTTGATTTTCACACACACACATGAAGAAAGCCCCCCTGGTTAGCCGTTGTTGTTGTTGTTTTTATGGTTGTTGCATTTGGTTGGTATTGGTGTTGGTGTTGCTGTTGCTGTTGTTGGTGTTGTTGATGATGCTGCTGCTTTTGTTGTTGTTGTTGTTGTTGTTGTTGTTGATTTTGTTGATGTTGTTGTTGAAGTTGCATTGTTGCATTTGGTTGACGGGGTTAGAAAAAAAAAACTACATTCGCTTCGGTTGCCTCATTCGACTGATTTCTCATCAAAAAAAACTTTTCTTTCTCGTATTTTACTTGGATTTACTTGGATTTTTTTATTTTTTATTTTATCAAAAACATTTTGCATTAGAATTTGAATTTTTTTTCTTTTCTTTTTCTTTTATTTTTTTTTATTGTTGCGCTAGTTGTTGTTGTTGCTGTGGTTGTTGTTGTGTTGTTGTGTTTTGAGTTTAATATGCCTGGAATTATATAGAATCAGAATATAGAAGAAAATAGAGAAATGTGTTTGAGGAAATCGGACTTGGGGGCTTTGCCGAGCTTTGCCGCTTTGCCGCCGCCTCGGAGGGGGAGCACTTGAAAAAAAAGTTGCAAAAAAACAGTTGGTTTCAGTTGGATTTCCGTTGCTTTCCGTTGCTTTCCGGCTTTATCTTTGCAAGTTCTCGGGCGGTACGGCTCAACACTCGCAAGGCGCACTCGCTCGGGGGGGGGATACGCGCGAAAAGATATCATAGGACACCCGAGGGATACTCGTACGGTTCGAATTTCCTTCGATTTCGCATCCGAATCCAAATCGAAATCCAAATCCAAATCCAAAGTCAAATCCAAATCCAAATCCAAATGCAAACGCAGAGAATGCAAACAAAAATAAACGGGCACGAACGAGCGTGTGAAAGTGTCTGCAAGAACTGCAAGCGCATCGCCTGCGAAATCTCTGCCAAGTCCGTTTCGCCGCCGCCGCCGCCGCCGCCGCCGTCGCCGTCGCTGCCGAAGAGAAAGCGCCGCAGCGGCTGCGGCAGCGGCAGAGGCAGCACGCCAGCCGAGCCCTAAGAGTGCAGCCGAGTGCGCTCTTTCACTCAAAGTGCAGCCAGCCTCTCTGCGCGGCTCTCTTCGGCGGGGCGGTCAATGCGGCGTATGCGTAATCTCCCGCAAGTGCAACAAGGACGGAGAGCGGCAGCGGCAGCGGCAGCGGGTGCGGGTGCGGGCCGGGGGGTTGCCATATGTTTTGGAAAACTTTTGGGGCCCTCAAAGCGAACAAAAAAAAAATAAATACAAAAAATAACAATAAAGGACGCGCAAAAGGACAAAGGCCCAGGACAAAGGCGGCGAGGTCCTTGCCACTGAAAAGCGCAGATCCTTGGAAGTGGAGGCGAAACCGTTACGGGAAACAAGTCAAGTTCGATGTGGAAATACGAGAGATACGGGTAATTCACA
>JAJJHQ010003331.1:6656-100780 GCA_021223825.1 Drosophila ironensis | reverse complement strand
AAAAAAATCGGCTTTGGTTGCAGATGAGTTCAAAATTATGTAAAGTGCCCAATTTACCCTTTCAGCACCCTCCAGCAGTCCTCATTTAGTCATAAATTAATTAAAAAGTTTATGAGTTTTGGCCCGGAAAGCTGGCTGCCAAAGAGCTGCCTGCCACAAAAGCAAACTCAGCTGGGTGCCGCCAAGCTGATTGCTACGAAACCGCGCACTTTTGACAGCTACCTGGCCAGAGGGTTGCCAGCCTACGCTCGCAATGGCCAAAGCTGCGCTGCATCAGCCTCAAATATTTTATGAACTTGCCCCTAAATATCGACTACCCAGCTGGTATATCATTTTCCCAAGAACACCCTTGCAGGCGAAGAAATCAAAGGAGGAAAGTGTGTCGAGCGCCCGCGATCGAGATGGCAACCCTAGGCAGCTGTCAGTGCCGCTCACACGCACGCCACACAGCTACCACAGAGGCACACGCATACGCGCATACAAGCGAGCGGCTCGGTTTTTTTCTCGTGGCTTCGAATTCCCAAGTCCCGTGCAATAGAATCGCAAAATAACGGAACTAGCCCGTGCAGCGATCGACAGAGTCCCGAGTGTCTCCGAAGTGTAGCGGAAAGCAACAGCCGCAACAACAACAACAACGCAGGAGAGAGAAGTAAGCGGAGGGGAGCTTAATGTGTAGGAGGAGCGCGGCGCAGGGCCAAGACCGCCGCAGTGTAGCTAGAAAGGCGCAAGCAACGGCACCGATCGCGATCGAAACCCGAAAAGCAAAGACAACATCAAAATCAAAATCAAATTCAAAGTAAAAGCCAAAGTCAAAGTCAAAGGAGCAGGGAATCCAAGTGCGTGCCCCGCGAAAAGAAGGAAATTTGTTAGCGACCTCTGTGCTTTTGCGGCCTTTCTTTGTCTGGCCTGCTGCTGTGCCCCTTATGCTCTTCTTTGTCTTTTTCGTGGCTGCGTGAGAGCGAGACGCTCGCCTTCTTTGCCATCGCGCTGTCTTTGCAAAGACAGCCCGGCCGGAAGGCGAAGCCCCAAAGCCCAAAGCCCAAAGCCCATTAGCGTGCGCTATTGATTTTCCACCATCGCCACCGCCCCCCCTCGTCCCCCGCGCGCGCGTGCGTGAGCCTCGTGTGTTTTGTGTTCGCTGGAAAATCAATAATTTCAATGCAAGTGCCCCAGCAAGCGCAAATGCAATCGCTCGCCCAAGGGCTCCAAGGTGGCGGTGGAGCGCTTTTCTCAGTTTTTCAGCTTCCCAGCTTCTTAGCTTTTCCTGGAAGCTGCCCCTTAAAGTTGCCAAAAAGAGAGACTGAGAAGCGGCGAGGCGGCGCGGCGGCGAAGAAGCAGAGAAAGGCAAAAGCACGCGCGTCATTGTGCGTCACCGTTGTTTTGTTTGTGTTTGTGTTTTTGTGTTTGTTTTTGTTTTTGTTGGTGGCCGTGTGCTTTGCGTTTGCATCGCCAGCGCGTGCAAGGTCACACTCGCCAGGAGGTCCAGATCCCCCTCTCTCCCTCTACCGGGCCCCAAATAATTCGCCGCATAAGTGCAACAGTGTAGCCGTATTCGAGCGAAATGTGCTTAGTTTACCGTTTCGGAGGTTCCCTTGCCCCAAGGAGTTAGAGCAGTGTAGATACATTGGCCCTGGTCACCTGATGACCCTGCCCCTCGTTCCCTAGATAAGTGCGACAGTAATCGCCGCATTCAAAGGGTCACTCGCAGTAACCTTGACCCCTCCTCCAAAATATGATTTCTGTAAATATATTTGCAAACAGATTTTAAACTAATTTAATTAAAATCAGGTGGTGGAAACGCTAGGCAGGATTACCAAGTGATACCATTTTGCCCCACGAGGAAACACCTATGTATGCCCCCTTTACCCCTAAATTCGAATAGACTACAAAGTATTAACTCCTACCTACCACCTGTCATCCAAATAATGAGATCTTTTCAAGCGAAAGAGTTTGATAGTACATCCCGCCTTTTTCCATTTTATTCCCAATCAAAATAAAATAGGACTTCTAGGGAATTATTTCCACCACCTTCGAAGGTAGCTTGAACAGATTTTGCACTAATTTGATTAAAAACTGTTGATCGAAACTCTGGGCACACTCGTTCGGTGAAATAAGTGAGACCAGGTTGCCCTACAAAGGAAACCCTTTGCCCTTTTACTGTTAAATTTCAATGGACTAAAAGGTTTTAATTCCTACCGAAATAGAGACAATTCAACGGGTTGTCCACAGAGTTTGATAGTACATCCCGATTTTTCCCAGCTTTGCCCAAAATTCCCCTGATAATTCCTACACAGTCTATTCCCCAAAGAGCAACAATTGGCCCAGTAAGATGCTCTCCCGGCATCCCCCTTAGCGGGGCATGCAAAACTTTCTTGGGGAAAGTGAAAGGCACGAGTCGGGGCGACCTTGAGCCGCAGGAGGCAGGCAAAGCAGGCGCTGCATCCTCGAAACTGGTGCCCCGAATCGTAGTGGGCCTTGACATTCCATTCCCATTCCCATTCCCGTTCCCATTCCCGTTCCCAACTCACTGGCCCAGAGACTGTTCGACACTGTCTCGACTCACTCGACTCGCTCGTTTACACCTGTCTGGTAGTCTAGTTTCACACATTAACTAAATGTTTCCGCGTGGCCTGCCCGGTGCACGTCTTGTCCGCAGATCCGCGCGAGCAGCGAGAGACCAGACCAGACCATACCAGGCCAGACCCGAGCCGGAGCCAGACCAGACCGGGAGCGGACGCAGAGAAGTCCACAATATGTCCAGCCTGCCGAGAAGGATAATCAAGGAGACGCAGCGGCTGATGCAGGAGCCGGTGCCGGGGATCAATGCCATTCCGGACGAGAACAATGCGAGGTACTTCCACGTGATCGTCACCGGACCGAATGATTCGCCCTTCGAGGGCGGCGTGTTCAAGTTGGAGCTCTTCCTGCCGGAGG
Organism: Drosophila ironensis; assembly: GCA_021223825.1. Taxonomy (NCBI): domain Eukaryota; kingdom Metazoa; phylum Arthropoda; class Insecta; order Diptera; family Drosophilidae; genus Drosophila; species Drosophila ironensis. The sequence continues at coordinate 97,846 of JAJJHQ010003331.1, read as the reverse complement.
ACTACCCCATGTCGGCGCCCAAGGTGCGCTTCATCACCAAAATCTACCACCCGAACATCGACCGGCTGGGCCGTATCTGCCTGGACGTGCTCAAGGACAAGTGGAGCCCGGCCCTCCAAATCCGGACCATCCTCCTCTCGATCCAGGCCCTCCTCAGCGCCCCCAATCCGGACGACCCGCTGGCCAACGACGTGGCCGAGTTGTGGAAGGTCAACGAGGCGGAGGCCATTCGCAACGCCCGCGAGTGGACCCAAAAGTACGCCGTCGAAGACTGAACGCCCCCCGTAGGAGAAGAAGGGGGGCCAGGATTGCAGGAGTAGGATTGCAGGAGTAGGATTGCAGGATTGCAGGATTGCAGGAGGAACAGGCATAGAAGGGATGGTAGATTTTTTTGTAATTGAGATGATGCGTTTTTTGGGCGGGCGGGGAGCATGCGTTTAAAAGAAAAACCATAAAAAAAACCAAAAAAAAAAATAAATAAAATAAAAAACACAAAAAAAAGAATATTGAAAGGAAATCGAAACCTTAGCAGAAATGGAACAAGAACAAAAAAAGGAGCATTAAAAGGAAATCGAAACCTTAGCAGAATCCAAACTAAGTAAAATCGCAATCGATGATACAAATATGATTTTTTTTATTGAAGAGCACGGGCGGGTCGTAACGTATGATACATATAACATAAATATATCTATTTTTTTTTGAACCAAGCAGAGCGCGGCAAGCGGCGGCAGAGCTTGTAGGGATAGAACCCGGTAAATATAATAATGATACACAGCAATTGGCTCCAACTCGTGTGTTTAGTCGTTACATACCCAACATATATGCTATATATATATATGCGATATACCCCACTTTGTGTGTCCCCAGTAACCCCGGCCGAGCTATGCTACCCTTTGGGACGGCGCGGCACACAAACCACATATGAAATAACAATAAATGGCATACAACATACATATATATATATATTTATACAAAGTAATGAATGTAGTGGCTTGATTTCCCACAAAATTGTGTACAGTACGCGGCTTTATTTCGACCCAAAATCACGGCTAAATAATCAGAGAAAAGGCAAAGTAAAGAGCATAACTTACAGTTTTAAACAAACCAGCAACATTTTGATTCCAAATTGAATGTTTTTTTTGTATCTAAGAAAAGCTAAGAAGCGTCAAAACGAAATAAAACCGAAAATTCAATAAAATCTTAAAAACATACGAAAGCTTGTGTTGGTTTTTGGGGCGTCAAAACGGGCGGAAAGGGTTTTTGGGCTTCCCCGCAGGTTGGCGTTGCTAAAATGTCAATCCCTGGAACCCCCGGGACCGGGGCAGAAAAAAACCTTAAAAAATCCTCTTCATTTCTTCTCCGTTTGCAGCAGTGTGTGCGGCTGAGGGCCACTCCCCCCGAATAGTCCGAAAAGCCCGAAAAGCCCGGAAAACGCCGCCAAAGCCCGGAGCCGCAGTCCTTTCTCCCGCCTCTGATTGGGCGCTCGCTCAGCATTTATATACCCGCATATATGTCTATATAGTCGTGGTCCGGCGATTTGGAGGCCCCGTTTGACCAGCACACCGAGTGTCGAACCTAAAGGAATTTTTTCCCCGCTTCCTGTTTTTAATTTTCCCTTTTGCCGGGACTGAGTGTCGATTTTGTTTTTCCGGCAGGGTGGGCGGAAAATTCGACACTGTGGGCGGCCAACGCATATGCAAAGTGTGTGTGTGTGTCCCCACCCCCCCCCACAGGTGAGGATTTTCCGGGCCGGGTAAGGGGCTGGGGACGGGGTGCGGTGGACAGCCCATAACTATGACTATTAATCGTTACGAGAGTCGCCCATCTCCGAGCACTTCGCCCAAGAGCCATCTGAGCTCCACCTGAGCGTGTGTTTTGGGGGTACTTACTTTTTTGGGTTTCACCGGTTTTACTGGCATATCTCGATAATGATTTCCCCTAAAACCTTAAGAGCTTATGCAGCCCGGGGGGAGTTTCCATTTGAAATAGTTTATATAAATTTGTTTTTGGCCCCAAAACTAGGACAGCTATGCAATCCTCTTGGAATTCATTGGGTTTTGTAACGATTTGTATCTCTATTGGTATCTGTTTTAACCAAGTTTTGAAGCCATTCACATATTTTCATGATTGATTTTTAGCCCAGAATCAGGAATTAAACGCAAATATAAAGATTTCTCTTCAAGACCAAGGAGTTTTCAGGCAATTTACGTAATGTGACTTTGTGTTATGCCAATCTTGTATCACCTGCCCCGAAGGATCGTTACTTAGCTAGCGAAAAGTAACCACTTTGTGCCATTTTTTGTTCGGGGTACAGTCTGGCCCAAAGCATCGGGCTCTAGCTCTCGCTCGCACCCGAAAATGCGCCATTTTTGTTCGAAAGCTAATCGAAAAGGGCGTCCAGCCTACACACACACCAGCACACATTCGCACGGACACACGGACACACGGACACACGCTGGGTGAAAAATGCAACGCCCGGAAGTACAGTCGCCACCCAAATGGGCGGCCCTGAGCCGGGAGTGCGAACGAGCGAGCGAGCGGGCGAGCGGGCCAACTGCCACTCGCATCGCATTCAGCAAAACATCATCAAAATTGTAAAAATAAACAAAAGCCAACATGCATAAAACCAATTTCCATTAGGGCCCAGGCACACACGCACATGCAGCTCTAGTGTGCAGTAGTGCTGTCCCTGTTCGGCAGGACATTGCCTGCTCTCTCGCTCTCGCTCTCGCTCCCACGCCCAAAGCCCAATGCCCAAAGCCCAAAGCCCGACGCCCGTTGTCTGTATTTTTTGGCCTGTCCATTGCAGCATTGAACAAAGTTTCGGGCTTAGATTTTTTCCTCCTTTTTCCCAGAGGAGGAGGAGGAGGAGCAGGGGGAAGGACTCGGACCCCGGACCGGACCGGACTGGCCTGGCCTGGGTCTCCGAGTCTGCCTAAAAATCCTCGCAAAAATAAAGGATAAAAAGGAGAGTGCTCGAGAGTGAGCTGTATCCTTAATTGATATCGCAGCAAGGAATTTCTGTGCGCCGGACAGGGGGGAGGCAGCCATCCTCATCGGACAGGATGAGCTCCGTGCGCCATATCTCTTGTTTCTTTTTCTTTTCCCTCTTTTTTTTTTTTTTTCGAGGCGTCCGAAGGGTTACCAGGGGGCACGCATGGGCGGGGAGGCAGCCATCCTCGTGCCTTCTTCTTTTTTTTTTTTTTTGTTGGCCTGCAAACGCAACGAGGATACTGCATGCGATAGGTCGGAAATTTGTGCCGAGCTCGCAATCAACTCTTTGGACTGCCACGGACCACGGGCCCCGGACGACCACAGTGCGCCCCTGCACACACACGGCGCACCTGCAGCACGAATGTGCAAGGGGCAGGTGGTGGTGGTGGTGGTGATGGGGCGCGCGTGTGTGTGCAGGACGCAGTAAAATGGCGGCATCCAGGCCTTTGGGCTTGGCCAAAGTCCGTGGCTGTGGCTGTGGATGTGGCTCTGGATGTGTGTGCGGGAGTGTCTATCCCCACTCCCCCTTTGCGTTGCCAGCCACCCTAGTCGCCCTTTTGTTTCGGGAGGCCCCCCCCCTCCCCTTCGCCCGGCACCCTTGCACCAAAATGCGAAGTTCATGCAACCTAGGTCTAGGGATGTCTGTCTCTATTTGCGTGTGTGTGCCCGGTCGGGGGGTGTGCGTTGCATGTCTGCCCTCCTCCCCTCCGTGTGCTACACGGCAGCACACAACTATGGACGAATAGATAGTCGGACAGTGCGTTTCGTTGGGATAAGGCTTGCAGTTTCTTCTCTACGATTTGATGGGGGGGGATGGGAGCGCCAGAAGTGACCTAATAGGGGTAACCCAATCCCTTTGAATTACCAGTATGTTTGCACTATCCCCTACAGTCATGGACTGCACTGTGCCGCTGTGGCATGTGGCATGTGGCAAAGGTTGTACTCGTATTTGCAGATATGTGTGCTTACATATCCAATGAATGGCCGCAGTGCCCTGTCCAACGTCCCGGGTTAGTTCTCCCCGTTGGGCAGCCTACGTAAAGTTTCCCCGGAATTAAGCCAACAAACTACTCGCATTTAAACAATTCCAATGCATTGTATACGTTTCTGATCTCCTAACGGATCGTAATTATGTTTTGATTTCGAGTATCCATCGGAGGAGTCATCGAATTTCTTGGTAGCCTCGGCATTTCCTTGTGGAACTCCGAGCTCTTCGCTTTGTTTGACAGTTCTGACGATGACGAGGAGCGACGAGGAAAAAAACGCCTCACGGACATGCCTCGCATGTGGCCCTGGCAACCCTTTTGCAGGAAGCGATGGACGCGTCCGACAGGGGGCGCCTTTGTCCGTGTCCCTGGTGGGCGGGCGGACGGATGGTGTAGGTGGGAACCCTGGTTTTTGGGCCCGGTCCGGCTGGGCCGAGAACGGCGCTTTGGGCGCATTTCGCTTAACGTTTTTCAAGCAGAAAATCGATAAGTGCGCACGTACAGGAACATATACCGTGTGTATATATATCCCCATATAGCACATATACACCGCATTCGGAGATGTACACATGCCTGTGCACATGCGGTCTACATACATCCGTGTGCACAACATCATGCGTCGTAGGCCAGAGATGGTTTTCAGTTTCCAGTTTTCAGCTTTCAGCTTTCAGTTTTCAGTTTTTGCCTCCGCTCCCCCGGCAAATGGATGAAAAACAGTCGAAAGCCGTGGCCCGGGGAGCGGGAGGAGTTAGTTTTAGTGCTGGTCCTGGAGCAGGAGCTAGTGCAACTGCAAAATGGGGGAAAAGCTCAGGCTCAGGCTCGGGCTGGGGCTCGGGCTGGGGCTCAGGGTGAGGGCTGCCTGGAAATCCCTACGTGCGCTTTGCTGTTTCATCAATTATTTATTTCGGTTTTGTGCCACTGGACATGAGAGGGCGAGGCGAAGAATTGTTCGGGGATATACAAGGAGGAGCTCTGGGAGCCGGCTGCGGAACTAAGGACAAAGCCCGGCGACCACCCATCGCCCATCGCCCGTCGACCGGCACATACGAACGTTTACCATATTGTTTACTCGACTGTTTCCATCAAATATTCAGAGATCAATTGAAGCGGAATATGCTTCAGATGCTTACATAATTCACCAGCGACCAGTACGTTCCTTTTGCTCCCCCCCAAGCCCGGGATCGCCAGGGAACAAGTTTTCAATAATCGGGGAGCCCAGAATCGATGCGATAATGAGTCGAAAGATCGAACCCCGATAGCAAGTTTCGGCTACTTCCAACCTGCAATTTCAATAGTTTTCCCCCGATTTTGCGGGCAAACATTAATCACCACGAGAGGGCGTTGGGACGGAGCTGACCAGGCCGGGGGCTGGGGGCTGGGGGCCGGGCATTGTGGCCACTGTGGCAACCATCAATAATAACGCAATGGGCCAGAGCAACCGGTAGCTGACAGAATTAGTTGCAGGAATTTATTTATGACTCTTTGTTGGCCGGCCGGCCGGGCATTGTTACCTGTAATTCGGGGGGCCTGCTGCACTGATTTATGGCGCCCCGATAGTGCTGCCAATAATTGGCCGAGAGGCAGCTGAAGAAGAAGCCAGAACTTTGTCTCCATCCCAAAGGGGAGCCCCAGCCCCAGCCCCAAGCTCCAGCCCAACCCTAGCCCTGCCCTGGTTCGTTCCTCTGCTTCCATTTTATTGTTGTGTTGCTTTCTTTTTGGGTTTGTCATGGCCATGGCAGAAATCTCATTAAGTTTTACATGCAACGAACAACCGACATGCAAACTGCATTTGAGAGAGTTGGTTCTGTGGGTGTTGGGGGGCGTGAGGCGGCTGCCACCCTGCCTCTCGGCCCTGCCCCTCGGTTGCCAAGTGCGTGGCAAGTGGCAAGAGGCAGGAGGCGGGAGGCGGGAGGCGCGGGCGAGCCTGATTAGCATATTACCGTGTAATTAGATAGTTTGTAATTAATTTTAATTGTAACTGCCTTCCACACTCGCAGTCGCAGGCCCGAGAAAAATGTGCAGAGTGCCCAGAGGCATGTTTGACTCAAAATAGACAAAATAGACGAAGCAATGCCACACTCAATTGTACTGCCCGATCGAGTGGCTTTGCTTCGACACTCGAAATCAAGGAAACAAACTTTGTGGAGCGGCGCCGGGGCCAAAGGCCTTCTTCATACGTTATTACAAATTTTCCCCGAAATTCCTGCGATTACTCAAACAAGCGCAGCAGACACGAGAAAAGGAAATAAAACGAGGAAAATAAGGAAAGCCCGTCGGGGGCGGGGGAAAACACCGAAAATGCGTTTGCCGCAGACACAAATTATCGATCCAGCCGCCGTCGCACAAGCACGAAATTCAAGCAGCCCCAAAATAAAAGTTACAGGAACACTACCTCGCCTCCCGCCTCCCGCCGTCCGCCTGCCGCCCGCAACCTTGGCTTGGTCCACGGGCAACGGAATTTTTATTGCAGCGGAACTCCTTGGTAAAGTAGCCCCGACCTGCCCCAATCGCGCTGCGGCCGGCAGGCAGCTTGTTCGGCTTCTGCTCCGCAAATATACACACGCTTCTCGCCTCCAATTAATTAAACAAATTATTGCCGTGTGTGGGCTGCGACTGGGTTCGAACTCGCATCATTCGGGGGGCCTCGGTTTGCGGGGCCGTCCGCTAGCCCTCCGGCCCACCCTCCCGCCGTTCCCACTCCCCGTCCTGCTCACACGCTCGCACGCTCAACCCACCCCCACAGCGAGTGTTCTCACTGGCGCCGTGCTCTTCTTGTTGGCAGTTGGCTCGCCGTTCGCAAGCTGACCGTGTGGCCTAATGGATAAGGCGTCGGACTTCGGATCCGAAGATTGCAGGTTCGAGTCCTGTCACGGTCGCATTTTCCAAAATTCATTTTTGCTTATTTTTTACATACACTCTTTTGGTTTATTTTGTATTCAATTATTTATTTGATAGGAACATACATAGTTTTTTGTTAATTATTTAGTTTGCCTTTGGGAGCGAAAGAATTCGCTTTGTTCCCATTCGCACATTCCAATAAGAACTTTCTGGCATTCCGATCGCTTCTGTTCTCAATGGAACTCGGCCAGCGATCTGAACAAGCAGTCGTGGCCGAGTGGTTAAGGCGTCTGACTCGAAATCAGATTCCCTCTGGGAGCGTAGGTTCGAATCCTACCGGCTGCGGAATGAGTACAATTTTTTGCCCAATTTAATATTTATGTTTTGCCTCGTTTTCTGAGCCCCACACATTTTCACACTCTCTCTGTGTGTGTGTGCCTGCGTGTGTTTGTGTGCTTGTGTCTGGGCAGACACGCACAAATTATTTACATTTGCGCCGGCGGGTCGTTGAACCTTTGGCAACCTTTTTGTTTGTCGCTCGGCTCGCCGGCATTTATTTTGGGCAAAAGCACATTTCGGCTCGCCCGTCCGTCTCGTTTTTGTCGCTTTTCCGCCTGTCTGGCCGGCCGGACTGCGTGCGCGGCAGGGTCCTGCGTCCGTGTCCTGTCTGGCCGGTCCCTCCGCCACTTTGTTGCGGTTGCCCCGGCCCTCCATCCCCCTGGATCAAGGTGATGCCATTTGGAGGGCAACCAGGAATGCCGATGCATGATTCGCTCGCATAATTGGCCGCCCCGGCGAGTGTCCTGGGCCGGGAGATCCTTTTATCTATTGCCCGGGCAATCGCCGGCAATTGGCAGTCGCAATTGAAAGATTTATTGGCCTGTTCCATGGACAAATCAACATGTGGCTGCCACCGGCCTGCACCGCGAGAAACGGTTGCCGAAACGCCGCCGGGCCGGGTAATCACGTAATCACCTTGCCAGCGTTTCTCGCGGTGCCCGAAGACAGAGGAGCAAGTTTTCAGCTCCACTCGTGGCTTTCAGCTTTCAGCTTTCAGCCTTCAGCTTTCAGCCTTCAGCCCGAGAGGCAACGAGAAAACGACAAGAAAACAAGCCCGTCTACAAAGTGGAGGACTTGGTCGGCAATTTATGTCGGAGCTGGGAGCTCGGAGATGGGAGCTGGGAGCTGGGAGCTGGAGGAGGCCCCTTGCTGCCCGGCTCCCACAGTCGGCTTAGCATAATAAACGTCAGAATTAATTGGATTTTAATTGTCTGTTAAGCGCTGAAATTAAGTGCAGCCAAACTAGATGGCTGGCGGTGGAAAATGCATGGCCGGCCGGCAGGCTGACTGCTTTATTCCGCCGACTTTTGCCATGAATGGGCCGCCTATATGCACGTTTTGTTTGCCTTTTTTTCTGGCTTTTCATTCCCGATACCGATCTCAACAATGCCCAACCAAGCACAGCGCATATGAGGTCTATTTGCATGTCTCCGCCAGGTCTTGGGCTCGGTTCTGGTGGTCGCCTGTCCCCCAAGTCCCCCAAGACAGCAGAGGCTCCTCCTCCGCCCGGGCCAGAGATTGGCACTCGGAAGTCGGAAGGGGGAGATTGTCCTGCCGGGCGGGGGGGGCAGCGTTCAACGAACTTTGACCGCAGAAATCGGTATCAAAAAAGTATCAAAAAATCGGAGGGGGCGGCTGCGTAACGCAACGGCCGGGCGTCAGGACTCGGCCACATCAGCTGCTGGTGGCGCATTTTGATTTACGCCCCGAAAAGGACACGCGAAAGGAAACGAATCGAAACGAAGCGAAACGAATCGAATCGAATCGAAGAGAAGGGAAGGAAAAGAAAGGGGAAGAAAGGAGCAAGTGCAATGAAGCCGAAGAACCGAACCGAAGACGAGCGAGCGAGTTCAATGCACTCCGATGACGTTGGCTTAGGGATAATCCAGCAGGACGGGCCAGGACCCACGACTGTCTTGCGTACAGACACGCACACGTGCCCGCGCACTGAAAAACGCAAAAACGCAAAGGAAAGGAAAGGCTGCAAATGCAACACTTGTCGTGGATTTATGTCGGCGCCTTTCTCGCAGTGCAGTCTCCCAGTGCAGGATCCTGGACGCATCCTGCGGGGGGCCATTGGCTTTTTGGGCTTCGCCGGCGCGTCGGCTGTTTCGGCGTCTTCGTAGGGCTTCGGACTTTTCGGCTCGCCGCCTTTTATTTTATGCCATCCCATTTTCGGGTGTCAATGTCCTGCGTTCCTGCGTGCTGTGTGTGTCCTGGCCATGTGTCCTGCTAACGTAAGCTCTCGATTCGCCTTTCGCCTTTCGCCTTTCGCCGCTCGGCGCTCAGCTCGTCACATTTTATTAGCCCGTTTGCAGGCTGCAGGACATTGAACGTCTGTCTCCCTGCACGAGTCCTTTGTGTCGCAATAAATAACACACACTCCCCCCGCCGCCACCGCCACCGCCTTCGCCTTCGCCTTTGCCTGCTTATTTTGTTATTTGTATTCTTATTCCTTGGCGTTTTTTTTTGGGTTCGTTTGTGTTCCTTTTGGGGTTTGTTGTGGATGTTGTAGGTGCATTGAACTCTCCCTCTCCCCGGGCCCACACAGCTGATCTCGTGCCATGGAAATTGGCGGAAAATTACCATAACCTGCCATCAATATCGATCGAGCTTACCCCTTTCGAGGGCGAGCAGCGATCAAAGGTTTTTGTGTGCCCAGAAGAGGCTCTCCCTTCCCTTCCTTCGAGGCGTGTGCACATGTGTATCCTGGATATGCATCGCCCCTGCACCACCGGTACCGCTCTCGGGATTAGGGCCATTGACAGGGCCGCGACGAGTGGCAGTAGAAACGGCAAAGGATCAGGGTCGGAGGCAGCTGTCCTTCCTCTAACGGGAACACTTAACCCTAAGCATATTTCGGCGCTTCTTTGTGCTTGCTTGCTGCATTTGGGTTTGTTTTTTGGCTTTTTGGGCGGAACGGGGGCGCTAATGATGATGAAGCGGCCAAAAGGAGGCGGCCAGGCCAGCGGGAAGGGGATTGAGGGGTGGCAGTGGCAACTGTCTCCTTGATGCGTCCTTCAGGAGCTCTCTGGCGCATGACTTTTGCCTTCTTCTTGCCAACTTTGCCAGCAACTTTTGCCGCCGCCGCCGCCGCCGCCGTTGCACAAGTCACAAAAATACAAAAATACGAAAAAAGGGGGGCGAAAGGCAAAATACTGCGTTATTTCCACTCCCCCTGCCCCCTGCCCCCTGCCATGGCCCCCAAATGCTCCTCTTTTATTATTATTATTTTGTTGATGTTTTTTGTGTTTCGGAGCAGTGGCAGGCGACTTTGTCTATGGTGCAAAAGAATGCCTTTGGGGCATTTAGATAAAAAATACATGAAGGAGCCCAAGCTGGAGCCCAAGCTGGAGCCCAAGCTGGAGCCCAAGCTGGAGCCGGAGCAGGAGCAGGAGCAGGAGCCGAGCCGTAGCCAAGCCAAAGGATACTAAAAAAGGGAGCAGGGGGCCGGGGGAGGCCTGCATATTGCACTTGAGAGCTTGGCAACAACAAAGAAGCGGGGAAAATTGTGAAAAAATCACAAGACGCACATAAAATGTGAGTGAAAAAAATGAGGGGGACGATGGAGGCGTTGGAGGTGGGTCGGTGGGTCGGTGGCAAAACGAAAACGAAAAGTGTAATAGAATTTTCCGGGGAAAGGTTTTGGGCGAAACAAAAATAGCGAAAATCAGAGGAACAACAGCCCCGAGCCGAGGCATTTCCATCTGGGCCGGTGTTGCTGTCATTCGTTTGTTGCATTTTATAATTTATGGAATTATGCAAACGGATTTCGCTGCAGTGCCGGGGCGTGGGGGAATCCCCATCTTAAAGGTGTCCGCCTCGCCTGCATTAACACCAACACCACCTTCCCGAACCCGGCGACCGCAAATCGGTCAGAGACAGCATCGCCATCGCCATCGCCGGAACAAGATTGTTTTGCAGCAGCTCATACGAGGATGAGGATGAGGATGAGGACGAGGACGAGGACGAGCCCGAGATGTCTGCCTGGCAGCAGTGTCGTTGGCTCGGCTAATCTGCAGCAATTTTTACGCTTTTCCCCAAGAAATCCGCAAAGGAAAAAGAAAGGAAACTTTGGACGCTGAATGCCCCGGCATTTTCCTTTTCATCAGCTTAAAAGCCCGGCCGAAGGACGAGCAACAAATCCGGGGCCAAAGGAAAATTATAAGCAGAGCTGACTCGGGCGGGGGGGAGCAGCCGATGATGATGAAAGATACATTTGTGGCTCACAGATACGCGTTGCCTCCGCTCCTCCTCCGGCATTCTCGCCCAAAAGACGCCGCCGCCTGGCAACTTGTTTTTACTTTATTTTATTTCATTTTTCCAGTTTTCCAGTTTTCCCGGTTCTCCTTTTTGTTTCGCATTGTCAACGCTCTGGGAGTCGTCGCCTCATAATCCGTTATTAATTGCTCAACGACATGTTACCAGGATCCGAGAAGGACTGCACAACTGCACAACTGCACAACTTTTTGCCAGTTCCAGGGGCTTGGCCGCCCGGGAGGAGGGACTCCTGCTTTCTTGGGACGCAGTCAGGTCCTTGGAGCGGGGAAAATTAGTGGGATTTGCGGCTGAAAAGGCTGCCGAGCCACCTCGAAGATGATTCACATCGAATCCGGGTGGCAGCGCGCAAAAACTTTGGCAATTGCATCCACAAGTGCGGGCTGCCTTGTATCTGGCAGATAGCACCCAGCGCGACCGGCGGCCGGCGCCCTGCACTTGTTTCGTTCGTAATTTATTTACTCGAAACACGCAAAATTATTTTATGCAAATGACTCAGCCAGCCCTCAGCCAGCCCTCAGCCAGCGCGGAGTACGCCATTGAGGGCTGGGGGCGTGGCCAGGCCGCCGAGCAATGGCAGAGCCATACCCAGCACCCTGAAGGCCGCGGAGGTCAGGCGATCGAGAGGTCAGGCGATCGGCTTACCCCCGAAAACGAGCAGCGATTGCGGCAGCAATTGTGACAATTTCCATCGAAAGATCGAAAGATGAGGCGGGCGTTGCAGGGCGAAATTAATGGAAGCCCCCAATGGAGGCGATGCCAACAACCCGACCCGACCCGACCCGACCCCAGCGACGACGTTTCAACACCTCGGGGGCAGATTTATGGCGTGGCCAAAAGTGAAAAGGCAATATGCTTTTGCGGATCGCGGATCGTGCGACCGCCGCGTCTATGGTCAACATAAATTACGGACGGACGACGCATGCGTCACCGGGTGCGCCGCTTGCGAATTTTGGCTGGCCGCTCACATCATTTTGCATTCGATTTCCTCAATTAGCCGGCCCAGGAGCAGCTGTGCCAAGTTATGGGCGAGGAGATGAGCGGCTCTGGGGTCGATTAATCAACGCAGGCTTCGGCCGCGAGCCCGGATTTGGGTCAGAGTTTCGCATTTGTGAGGTCGTTTATCTCTCGGTCGAGCAGGCACGGCAACAGGCCCCGAATCGGCCCCGAAAGATACGCGTATCTGCGAGCATTGGCCGGTGGTTCCAGCGCTAGCCATACCCTCCCCCAAGGGGCCCTCCCACTAGACCGTCGATGACGTCCTCCATCACCTTCGGCACTTGGCTTATCACTGCGATAAGTTTGAAATTTTGGCTTCGCTTGCTGGCCCCCTCGCGGGGGGATATATATGTTGGGGCCCTTGGGTAGGGTATTCGGCTGTTCTGGAGGCCCCTCCGGCGGGTCGGCGTTGCTCCGATTCTGTCGTCGACTTGCGCAAGCAGCGACAGTTGCTTGTCTATCACTCGCTTAGCATCTGGCAAATGCGCGGCGCGTTTTCTGGGGCCTTCTGCTCCACTCGTTATCTATTCCGTTTCATTTCTCCATTTCCATTTCGGCGTTTCTCGGCCGGCCAACTGCCTCATTGGGGCGGGTTCAACGCCCGCCGAAAGCTGCTGCCCGGCCCTCGTCCCACACCCCACGTCGCCGAGTTCAGAGCCCGGCGGGTGGCGGCGGCTTAAACGCCTCAAAACTCAATCAATTCGAGGTTAATTACAGCCCCGACTTGCGGCTCTCGTAGCTGCTGCGCGGCTATGAATCTGTGGCCACATTCATTTTGACGCCAAAAAAAAGGGCACAACTTTTGGGCGGCAAAAAGGAGTGTAACACCGCAGCCGGTAGGATTCGAACCTACGCTCCCAGAGGGAATCTGATTTCTAGTCAGACGCCTTAACCGCTCGGCCACGACTGCTTCGCTGCCACCCGCCACCCGATCAGGCCCCCTAAGCGGATTTTCCCCCGATCGCCTCGATCGCGAGGTCTTTACATCTATAAATAGATCCCATAATATGTAGATTTCCATTCGGTTCCACTAACAACATAAAATATGCGTGGATCTAAACAAGTTCCGTCATTTATAGGTTTATTTGGCCTTGCTGCTGGGTCAAGGGCAACCTAAAGGCAGTTTAAAATATTAGGAACACCTTATAGCCAAGAAAAATAAAACTGAACAAAAAAAAATAACTTTAAGATCACCGCAGTCGGTAGGATTCGAACCTACGCTCCCAGAGGGAATCTGATTTCTAGTCAGACGCCTTAACCGCTCGGCCACGACTGCTCGATGGTGTGCAACAGTCCAAGTGCCCACAAGAGTAGCTTGTAGTTTCCGATGTTGGAGGCCGGAAATCTATTGAGAGCCGTCGAAAAAAGCTGTGTAATCGAGGGCCAGAACGAACTTTCAAGCCAAATTGCGGCCAATCGGTGGTTGGACTTCAGGTAGTTTGGGTTGGCAAAGTGTTATAATTTAGCTGGCTGGCAAAATATCGAATTACTCGGCTTGCGAAAGCAAATTTGGAGCAGCATCCATTTGTTTATGCTAATCCCAGCAGTTTTCACACCGAAAATCGACCTCAGCTGTGCAATTATCTGACGGATCTGTCGAAACTTTCACAACGCTCCCGAGGCTGCCCGACCATATACATGAGCCCGGGGACGATACAAGGAAATCCGCGATATACAAGGCACCGGCGGAGATGGCGATTGATAGGGAATATTTTGCCGAAACCGGAGCAGCACCTATCCATCAGCGCGAGCATATCGGGCCGGGAAACATTGGATCTAATATACGAGCACTGCTCAGGGCTGTAGAAAGCCAGTCAGGCCAAAAAAAAAGGCAGAGACAATCCGCCCGAAGAGCAGATTTTCGCAACAGTTTGACCTCTTTGGTTCAATGACTTGGCCCTGGCTCCGTCTCCGTCTCCGGCTCCGGCTCCGCTGCTCTGCTGCTCTGTATTTCAGCTTTGGCAGCTATTTCTTCTCGCTTTTGCGGGACCTATCTATCCATCTGACTATCTATCAAATTCGCGTAAATTTTAATTTTTGGCTAACAAGATTTTCGGTCGCGGGCTGTGGCTGTGCTGTGTTGTGTTGCCGTGTTACCGTGTTACCGGTGTTGCTTGCCACATAAAAATTAATTAAAAATCATAAAAGAAAGCGCCGTTAGCGGCGGGCATGGCGCACTAGGCTCGTATCCCGGGGAGCGAGAATGCCGCGCAGGTTCAACGTATCTGACAGATACTCAGATACTCAGATACGCACAAGGTTGACTCAACTTGCCGCGGCCAAGTTCAATGCTCTACGCACTCGGCCGCTCTGTTAGGCAGAAGGAATTCCGAGGCCATTGCAGGAGGCGATGTGTTCAAGGAATATTAACTCTGGATCGGCCGCCCGCCCGCCCGGCTTTATCGTTCGGCAAACACGGCAAATGTATCTGCCGGCCGAAGTGTGTGTGCGAAACAGGTCTACGGCCTCGGCTTTCGGTTTGCCGCCCCCAAAAAGTGCGTTGCACCCTTTTTTCGGGGGTCAAAGGCACTGGCAAAGGCACTGGCCTGGGGTGCGCACATCCTGGCCCGGCAGGATAATAATCAATAAAGCAACGGCTCCGCAGACGGCGCTCGCATCTAATTAGAAATTTAAGACGGGCCTGGAGCCCGGAGCCCGGGTGTCTATTATTTTAGCATTGCTCAAAATAATCATTTATCTTCTTAATCGCTGCTTGTCAGGACATTCCAGCCCGAAACGGACATGGCCGAGGGCGCTGGCGGGAGCGGGGCGTCCCTAAAGGACGTCTTGGCAGCTGCCAAATGTTTTGTCTTCCGCTTTTCGGCTTACTCTGCCGTTAAATTAGAGGCAGCCGAAAGTGTCTAAAGCTGCCGCTCTTCACTCGTCCTGCCGCGTCCTGCTGCGCCTGCGATAATCCTTGGGCCGGTCTCTTGGCTGCTCCTTTATCCGGCGAGTTGGCATGCATCTCCTCCGTGGAGGCTTTGCCTAAAAGCCCGATTCCGCATCCAAATCCACGACGCTCCCTAATTGGGACTTTTAATGTTAATTAAGCACATGCGTTCGGGCACTCCTTGGAGGTCATGCATTCTCCTCTATTCAGGATATGGACAACTTTCGCTTCGCACAACTTTGGGTCCGTATCCGCCCTGCTACTCCTTGTTTCTTTTTTTGTTTTTTGTTTTTTGTAGCTTTTTATTATTATTATTTCACGCCCCCTTGGCGAAATGTCTTCATCTTGTTTTTTGCTATTCCTGTAGCTTCTGCTCCTTTTCTGTTATCACGCTTGTTAATGTCATTCGGCGACGTTCCGCCCTTCGGTTCTGGCTCGTCCTTCGTCCTTCGTCCGTCGTCCGTCGTCCTTTTTGCGCCGCGCCTTATTAGCCGCCATTAACACTTTTGCATGCCCCCCCCCGCCGCACCAGAACACGCCTCCCGAAGAAACCACCCGCTTGCGGCAGACGACGTTGCAGCAACAAAAGTGAAGTTGTCTTCTGCTCCGGCTCCGTCCCGGGCTCCGTCTCTGGGTCTGAGTGTTATTTTTTTCGGGTTTTGGTTTTGCAGAGGTCGCCGCGCATTCCGTCCTCGTGTTTCGTCGCCTCATTTTGCTCGCAGCACTTTGGGGCGCCTTCGAAATGACACCCAGCCATTCCGTCGTGCCACGGCCGTGCCTGCCCTCGCTGGCGGAGCTGTTTGACTCTGGACGTCCTTTTTGGGATTTCCTTTGTCTGGGCCAGGACGCCGCAGCCAGGACGCTAATTAAAAAGCATCTTCCATTTGCGGATTTGATTGTGGGCGTCGCGGGTGGCACTACTCCGGGTCCACCCAAAACTACTCCAAATGAGTGGTGGTTCGGGGCTTCCAAAATTCAGAGATCAAACACCGGGGGCGGACCACCCATTAGGCCCACCGCCGCCGAATAGCACAAATATGTATAACTTTCCATATAAATTGCAATTTGTTGTCGCTGCCCCCAAAGTGGATGCTAATCTCCGATCTTTCGCTTCGGTGCCGCCGTCGCAAAGGGACTCTCGATTGGCGCCAGCGAGCAACATGCAACATGCAACAGTGGCAGCAACGGCAGCAGCAACAGCCACTGCATGGCCAAACAGTAGCCGGCACTTTGGCATTGAGTGCAATTAATTGAACACCAACAACAAATCGATTGCGCGAACAACAACAAAGCGGCTACAACGGACAGGCGGACAGGCGGACAGCGGAGTGGGGACGGGGACGGGGCAACGACAATAACAACATGACACATTGTGTTGTTCACATGCCGTAGCCGCTGCAGGGCAACTGCAGAACCAGATGAAGACGACAAAGAGCAGCCAGCCACTTGCAACTGCAACTGCAGCAGCAGCAACCTGCCGGCAACATGTTGCCGGTGTACACAAATTTTTTGGCCTTTTGTTATTTGCCGACGTCAGCCAACTAAAGTCACCAGCCCGGCTCGGCCCCGCCCCTCCGCCTGGGCTCCATTAATAAACCAAAATACTGGAAAAAACTGGCGGTCCACTTTGGTTTAGATTGCGTCGAGGTTTTCCAGCAAGTAATTACAACTCACGGTGCTCACGCTGGCGTTGTAAGTTGAGTCAATACCAAATGAATATTTAAGCACTATTAATCTGTTCTTTGCCTGTTTAATCGGATCAACTTGAGTCCCTAATTAGCGTCAGCAACACTGAAGTTCCGCTGACAACCTGGAGTCGGGATTGCCACCCAACCAGCCCTCGGGAAAACGAAATGACGCAGGAAAAACAAATGCAAAGAAAAACTTTCACTGGGCGCTAAACAAACATGCATTCCTGTCAGGTGTCCTCAAATAAAATCAATTTGCCAAATGACATAAACAACAAATAACCATCCAGAAACCGAGTCTTACAATCGTGACAGGTTTACGACATTGATCCGCCTTCGGGACAGTGTTTCCTGTGCACTGGGAAATGTTGAAAATAGTAAAAACTAAGCCTGACCGATCCAAACTTAATTGGGATGATTAGCACAGAATCTAAGCTCTTTTCCAAGCTGTGCTTTTCGGGATCAATTGGAGCTTCTTTGCTCGGGAAAGCCCCCGAAAAGCGATGCCTAATTTTTTTGTTTATTGACATAATTCTTGGGCGTCCAAGTTTTAGTTTCAATTTCGGTCTTCGGAAGAGTTTGACAGTCTTGTTGGCTCTATCCGAATGTCGTTCCAGTTTGCGTTCGCCTCGGTCCCCCGAGCCATTTGATTGACAGTTTTATTAAGAGTCTATACCCCCCGATATCGGTGCAACGTGCCGGCTATATAATAGCAAACCATACTACGTGGCGGCGGGCGTTTAGGCAAAAATAACAATTTGTGTTGGTCTGACAGACAGGCTTCTGGTGATGACATGGCATGCAAAGATAGTTGATGTATCTGCCAGATACATGTGCTTTTCCGGCGAAAAACAAAGCGCTGCAGGCGGTGGCAGGAGCGGGTGGTATGGGTGGCAAATTCCCGGGGGGAGGGGAGGGGAGGGACGGAAGTGTCCGGAAACAGCAAATTAATTAACACACTTGAGAAGTTGCCAAGCGTCGGCAATTAAAACTCATTAAATCAAGTTAAAAACTTTTTCGACTGATATCGGGGCTGCATCTCCATATCAGGAAGGGGCAGGGAGGGGGGCGTTTGGCGGGGACGATGGCAAGTCAAAGTTTCGTAACCTTCGCAATAAAGCCACTTAAGTGGGTCATAATGCAGACAAACAGCCAGCGGGGCCAAAAATAAGAGCAAAAAACACAAAAACCGGGAGCGGGCAAACTTCTCGCTGGCATATTTATGCTGAAAGCGAAATTGAAAACTTTGCCACCACACACTGAGCACCACTGTATATAGCATAATATAGTGTATCTGCCAGATACATATGTATATATCTCGCTAGCAGAGCGCCGCCAGAAGCCACCACTTTCACTCTCCGCGCGCTGCGAAAGTCTTCCAACTTTGTACATACGGCGTATACCAACCAACCATCCGTATTGTATATATGCAAACACCGCTCCCTATGTACTCGTACAATGCATCTTGACAAACATTAAGTGCATAAAAATGGCACTAAATTGTGCGCAAAATGGCAAATAGCTGAAAATAAAACTCAGCTCCGGCTGCTGCGCATAAATGTATGCAATAGGCGGCTATAAAGGACCCGATGCCAAAGCTGCCCTGCCCTGCCCTGTCCTGCACCGCAGATACTCGTACAAAAGCTCCGGCGTATTGAGTTTGAGTGCTTGGGAAAACTCGTTGCAAATAACGCTTCCTAATCTCGGTTAAGCGAAATAATTACCCGCTCGTTGGCACACTCATTTGCTATTCATAATCTGGATTCCTCAATTGACTTGATCCTGGGTCGGAAAAGTTGAAAGTGTTTTTCCCGCAGACGCTGTTCTGTTCTGTTCTGTTCTGTTCTTCGCCTTGCTCGCTTTTCTTCGCTGTTGTTCGCCCTGTTGTTGCCGCCGCTTTTCTTTGACTTTTCACTTGCAACCCAAGCTCCCGCTCGTGCCGCGTGGTGTCGAGTATTTATTGTGCTCAGCCCTGCCACGGCCCCGTCCCGCTGTGGCTGCCCCCGCCGCCCCCTCGCCCCCTCGCCCCTCCAGCAGGAAAGTGAAAACTTTTCGCCGGCACAAAAAGTCGCGGATGAATTTAAAACCAAACAAAACTGGGAAGCCCAAATAAAGTGTCCCGGCAAAGGAGTGAGCGAGGGCTTTAAGCTTGCTCTTGAGATTTGGGGGGTTTTTGGAAACTATCGAGCTTAGGCTAATCAATTGTATGCGAAGGAAACTCCGACTTATTTAGCTTCTAATTAAATTTCATTCGTTTCTAATGGGAATAATTATTGGAATTAATTTATTTCTAACCCAATGGTAATACACTTGCCAGAAAAACTATGCGTACAAGCTTAAAGCTGAACTTTAATTGACAAAAAGGAATATCATACTTGTCCTCATGATAGAACCATAATGTTTTTGTTTATTGAATAACACATTGCTTGTAAGCTATTATATTACAAATTCATTTTAGTATAAGATTTTGTTAATTTTTAAGAATTTAAAAACCGCAAGCCAGTGCTTTTTGGGCTTACAAGCTTAAAGCTAAACTTTAATTGACAAAAATAAATACTTAAATTCACAAGGGAACCAATTGTAAGCAATTGTATATAAAGTGCATTTAACTATGAGATTTTCTTAATTTTTTTTAGTTAAAGAACCGAAAGCCCCGGCCTTTTTGTACCATAAAAATTATGCTTCCAAATGCAAAATCCAACGTATAAAGTGAAAAGTGTAGCTTTGTTTCTACGAGTAATTACCGAGGGTAATGCATGCAAAGAGCCGGCGACTTTTGCTGTTTCAGCGGAGATCCTTGCCTTTGGAGGTCGCATCCTTCGCAAGCCCAAGGATTTGAGTGGCAGGACCTTTGGTCACTCCATTTGTTTGTCGCCGCTGCTGCTTCTGCTGTTGTTGTTGTTGTTGTTGTTGCGGTGTGTTGCTGTGCTCCTTCGGGTCAAACACAATTTTTTCGGCAACAACAAACAAACAAACAAGAAGAAGGAGAAGGAGGAGGTGGATGAGGAGGTGGAGGGGAAGCAGAGGGCTGCGCGAAGGCAGCGCTGCCCGCGTCCACCTGCAGGGGGTTGCATTTTTAGGCCACTCCCACATGCGACGCTGCACTCCGTTGTGATTGGCCCAAAACAATTGGCAGTCAGCTGCAAAAACAGCAACAAGAACAGCACAGGCGGCAGCAGCAGCAGCAGCAACAACAACGACAACAGCAACTGGAGCGTTGTGCAGGGAAAAAATGCGATGCGAAAAAGCGAAACAAACAAAACAAGCACAAGCACAAGCACAGGCACAGGCACAGGCGGCGGCACAGGCACAGGCAGAAGCGAAACGAAACGAAGCGAGGCGAAAAAGGAAAACAAAACAAAGGCAACGTCACCGCCGAAGCAAAAATCGCCCCTTTTGGCAAACGCAGCAAAAAACGAGAAAAAACGCTGCACAAGCTGAAAAAAGCAAACACACCAAAGGCAGCAGCAATAGCAACAACAGGCGGCGACGAGTGCAGCAGAGAACCCTCCCTCCCGCACCCACACCCCCCCCACCGACGAGAGAGCGAGGGAGAGCGTGCGAGACGGACGGGGGCCAGAGCGAGAGAGCATGCGGCCCATTGGGCAGCCGGCAGCGACGTCGGCAGCGACGCCCACGCTGACGTCACGCTGGCGCCGACGTCTCCATCGTTTCGTTTTCGTTTTCGCTTTCGGTGCGTCCCTTCGCTACGCCTCTCTCCTCTCCCCACCCCACCAGCTTTCTTCCTTCGCCCGGTTCCTCTTCCCGCCCCTTCGGTCACGTGGCCCGCAGCTTTGGGATACTTTTTCCAAGATCATCTTACCGGCAAAATGGGATCAGCAGAGGACCCAGGGCGAGGATCATTCGCGGAACAACAGTGTATCGGCAAGGTTCGAAAATACTGGATACAAGTTTTGGAATCAGAATCCAGATGGTAAGCCAGCCACAAAAGTATTACCTAGGTCTATATAAACTGATGTATTGTCATTAAAAGCACCTGAAATATTCTAACCACTTAAAACTTAACACTAAAGTATTAATTTAGGTCTATATAAACTGATGTTTTGACACTAAAAGCACCTACAATATTCTAACCATATAAAACCAGATAGCAGTATCCCAGTAAGTGGTTTTGGTGGAACCTTTCTGGCAATTACATATTAATATCTTTAATGTCTTCTTCAAACTCCACCAATCAGGTTGTCTTAATTTTTGGATCAAATTTTGCATATCCCAATTTTCCCCGAAAGGTATTAGTAGGCTTAGTTGTTCAGGCGCGATCACGCATACGCCCCAGATGTCGCCATATAACTGCCCTAAGTATGCAACAAGTTTCGGATGCTGCGGATCACGTATACGCCCCACATATGCTCATAAAACTCCTGGATGTATGCAACATGTCTTCAAATTTGTCTCCCAAATTTGTTTCTAAATAAAATTAAAATATTTAAAATGCAAAATATGTATTTGCTTATCCACCCCTCCAAATTGGGTGTCCCCCGAAACCTATTTAGTCTTATGATGGGTCACATGGTGGACCGTAACTCGTACGACAAATACTTTTGGCAACATGCCAAATAAAAAACTGCTCGATTTTTTCGCCCATATTTGGTCTGTTTATCAGCGAGCAGTTTTTTGTGGAAACCGTTGTTGGTGTCCTTCTGCCAAATATTTTCGTTAGTGCACCGCTAAAAATCCGGTTAACCCCAGACCAATGCTTGATAAAAATATAATTTTATATTATTATATTATTTATATTCTATACTACAGTATAAAGCCATCAAAACATCATATCTTTGGGTTGCATTTTTCCCTTCAGGTTTTCCGCTGCGTGTATCTTTTTGCCATCGAGTTGGGGATAGTTTGGCGAGCGTTGTTGTTGCCAGTTTTTAGTATTATTGCCGCCGTCTCGCGTTGCGTCTTATACGTGCATATACTCGTACGTCCTATACATACATATATATTTACTATTTTTGACAACACTCGATGTTGTTGCACATACTACACCATAATGAATGCTGCGCCGCCCACGCTGGCAATTTTTTATGCCGC
This sequence comes from Drosophila ironensis, assembly GCA_021223825.1. Classification (NCBI taxonomy): domain Eukaryota; kingdom Metazoa; phylum Arthropoda; class Insecta; order Diptera; family Drosophilidae; genus Drosophila; species Drosophila ironensis. The sequence continues at coordinate 76,061 of JAJJHQ010003331.1, read as the reverse complement.
AGATAGGAGCCGGAAAAAGGAGGAGCTACGTAAACAGTTTTGACATTTTATTTTCCACGTTCCAGCCACCCTGCCCTGCCCTGCCCGTTTCTGTGTGTGATGTCACCCCATCGGCCTCTGCTCCCATTTCCCGGGCATCGAATGATTAGCATGGAAAATATGCCAGCGCATTTCCCTGCACAAACATGCCAGCGTAAACTTTTGATGCGCGGACATATTTGCTGAAATTTTAATGGGAAAACTATTACTGGCGTTACCCCAAAAAAATGCCAAAAAATGACAAAAAATGCCAAAATCCTGCGAGTATTATTCATACTTTTATTTAACATTTACCCGATGAACCTTTTTTCCCGAAATCTTCGTTTGTTTGCAAACGTCTTCTGGGGGAAGTGCAACAAATTTGCTGCGTTTTCCTCCCGTTTTTCATTTGCGGCGCCCTTGCTACCTTTTGCTCGCCTGCAGAAAACAAAAAACTTTGCCTTCGCCGGAGTTTGGACGACTTTCAAATGACTTTTCGGTGCGTTGGCTTAGTTGGATGCCTTTTGTTGGCTGCATTTCTATATAGCTGGATAGTGTATAGTATATATTTGCGCAATTGGGGTGGCTGGCAGGAATTTTCCAAGCTTTAATTATTGATTCGTGAACTGGGAACTGGGAGTTGGGAACTGGGAGCTGGGAGCCATGAAGCAAGCCCGAAATATTAAGATTTCCTGTCGCGTGGATCGGGCTCGGCCGTCATTAATCGAGCAACTCATGTGCGAAGATTTCCAATTAAAAAGTGCAAATGGCTAAAGCTGGCTGGGGCGGGGGGACTCCCTTTGTTTTTCGTACTATATAGTATACCCGGGGCAAATAAGCGAAACAAAATGTTGAGTGCTGCCAGAGGACGAAGTGTAAAAAATGAAGCAATCAGTGCAGGAGGATTTTTTGGGAGCGCGGGCCGGGGCTTTATAGTTTCTGAAATGGCAATCATAGGGATACTCGCTGCACATCAATAAGCGGGGGATCCCACCCCCGCCATTTTCCATTTGCCATTTGCCATGTTTTATTTTTTAATTTGCCTTCCCTTGCTCCTTCCGCAGCGCCACACATGCCGTTCGTCCCGCTCTGGCTTTCGGATAGTTTTTTAGCTGGCTTTTCAGCCATCCCTCCGTATTCTTTTTCTGCTCAATAATTTCTACGATTTGTTCCTGCTGCAAATTTTTCCACCCCCCCGCCGGGCTCCACCCACTCTGCATATGTGCAGCAGGATATGCCAGAATATGCCATCACCCATCACCCATCGCCCATCGCCCATCGCCCGGCGCCCATTCCCTGCCCTGTATGTGTTTATTGAAGCGTAGCCATTGATTGGCAGGACATCTGCACACGGCATTCATTTTGAAGAGTCGAAGCGCCGGGGGATACCACCCAGAACTCCCGGTGGAGCCGAGACCGCCACCCTATTTTCCATCATTGACTTTTCACGAATTGTGTTGCGTGCTTGTGTGCAAACAACAGAAATTTATTTGTTTGCTTCCCAAAATGATTTCCATTTGTTTAAAATAATTACGGCTTTTCAGCGATGGAAAGTTTTTAGCTGGCTTCAGAGGCACGTCAAATTGGTAAACTTTTTTTTACACAAATATAACGCTGCTGCTTTTCCAAAACCAATTGAAAGGTTTCAAATTTGAAATTGACGAAAGGAGATATTTGTAATGCCAGATAGAGGCCTAAATATGTCTCTCCGTTGGCGAGAGGGTTTGTCCGTTGGGGAGAGGGTCTGTCCGTTGGCGAGAGGATCAGCCTTGAATGTCCCGTTCGCGAGGTTTTCCAAAAATAATTGAAAGATTTAAAAATAGAAAAAGGATTATAAGTTTTTAAGATGAAAGAAAATATTGGAAATGCCAGATAGAGGCCTAAATATACATGTCTATTCGTTGGCGAGTGGGTTTGTCCGTTGGGGAGAGGGTCTGTCCGTTGGCGAGAGGATCAGTCCTTGAATGTCCCGTTCGCGAGGTTTTCCAGAACTAATTGAAAGATTTGAAAACAGAAAAAGGATTATAAGTATTTAGGATGAAAGAAAATATTGGAAATGCCAGATAGAGGCCTAAATATACATGTCTATCCGTTGGCGAAAGGGTTTGTCCGTTGGGGAGAGGGTCTGTCCGTTGGCGAGAGGATCAGCCTTGAATGTCCCGTTCGCGAGTTTTTTCAGAACTAAGTGAAAGATTTGAAAATAGAAAAAGGATTATAAGTTTTTAAGATGAAAGAAAATATTTGAAATGCCAGATAAAGGCCTAAATATACATGTCTATCCGTTGGCGAGAGGGTCTGTCTGTTTGCGAGAGGGTCTGTCCGCTGGCTAGAGGGTTAGAAATGTCTAGTCAAAAACCAGGGCAGTAAATTAGGCAAATAATTATGTGAAATAAATCTAAGCCAAGCACTTATTCGTAAGTTGCCACCGATTTTGCCTTCCCGTCTTCGTCCTGGGTTTCCCTTTCTGTTTTCCCTGGTTCGTTTGACCTTGAGAGCAGGTTGTGTGCTAAATGCATTTAATTCCCCTCTGAAAGGGCGGTCCGGGTGCCCACCTCCGTTGATCTGTCCCATAATCTGGATGAGCTTCTTAATAGCCTCGCCTCGTCCTCGTCCTCGGTCTGCACCTTCGCCCTCCTTGGGTGGCAGGACTCTGGCGTGGCCGAGGAAAATAAAGACGAAACGAGGGCATTATGGCATTATTTATGGAGAAACGTGCACAAAGGACCGACTGTTGCATTTAATTTCCCTAAATTTAAGCAAAACATGGCTTAAAATTTGGCAGTTTGCAAAGCGATTCAAACGAAATGTTGTCACTCCTGCGAGTTTGCGTGTCTTCTGCATTTTTTGCATTGCCAAGAAATTGACCAAAACGCTTCCCACACAGCTGAAAGTCTACTGGTTTTTCCCCGTTTTCCCCGAATTTTCTTGGAGGTGCGTGCGGCCAAAGGCAAAGTAAAAGGAAACGCCAGTAAAATGTAATGTATTAAATTGTTTTGGCTGAAACCAGAGCATAAATATATTCGGGAGGGGGCGGCAAAGAAGCAAAAAAACAGCAGGCAGGAGGGCGGACAAAGGAAAACTACCCTTAGCCAGGCAAAAATGCGTTGCGGTAGGTCAGAAGCCTTCAGGAGACGTCCGGACTCACGACTCAGGACTCAGGACGCCAGGACGCCAGGACGCTAGAGCTTTGCCGCTCCCGCTGTTATTTCTCATTTTCGTGCCCTCACTACCTTATTTTCCATTTTCTTTTCGCCGGATTTTTATGTACGTTTATTTTACGGTCGCTCCTCAACCTTCTTCCCTTTTTTTTTTTTTNTTTTTATGTTCTTTTTGGGGTAGGTCGTCAGGCAATGGCCACCCCGTATCCCTTTTTGTGTCGTTCGCCTAATGGCAACGCAATTTCCGCCCGAAACTGTTTAAAAACTCTGCCGCGCCTATGAAAACAGCTCGCCGGGGCACTGAGGAAAAATTGCCGGCGTCTTGAAGGCGAAAAAACTCGCAAGGAAATGCCGGGAAATTCAATTCGTATCGCTTGCTCGTGGCAACTTTATTTGCACCAATGCATTGACTGTTTTCCTTCCGATACATCATTCATCCCGTAAAGCTCTCAGTGCACTTGGCAGCCATTTTGTTTCTGGCACTGCAGCCCTGACAAGTTGCAAGATGCACGGCGCACAGAACCACCCCCGGGGCCCCGGGGCTCCCGGCCCTCGCCAGCACATCCTGCGGAGGGCACAGCGCAAATGACATGCATGCAATGCTCATTCCCACACAAAAAGCCCCGCACCCAAAATGGTCGCCTCGCAAATGGCAGTTGCATTCGAAATCACCACCCACCCACCCGTGGGTGGTGTTGCATGGGCTGGCGTGGGTGGTGCTGCGGGTGCTACGGGTGCTGCGGGTGCGGGTGGGGGTGCAACACCACGTGCTTCTAACGGCGCCGGCAGTCGACGCCTACATGTCGGAAATGTTGGCATGTCGTTGTTGTATTTCTGCTCTAATATCCTTTATAGCAAAAGTGCTTGACGTAAATTGACTTGTTTTTACTTGTGACTTTTAAGGCAACCCTCTTCGGCTCCCTGTCCCCGTCCCCTTGCCGTTTGTTTGTTTGTTGGCCTGTTGGTGTTGTTGTTGTTGTTGTTGTTGTTGTGGTTGCAATTTGGGTACACAGGATGTGCAGGATATGTGCGGAGGCGAAGCTCCCACATACGAGTATTCCCGTCGAGCGGCAACGGCGCGCAGGAAGGCCGTTTAATATTTATTTTATCCATGTTGTCCCGCCGAAGGTCCCCGGCACTTTGTTGTTAGACTTGCGGTGCTGCAGTTGCATTTGCAGGTACAGGTGCAGGTGCGAAGGTATCCTATATCCTGTAAACAGCAGATACGGATACACCTCCGTAAGGGCAAAGAGAGCTGTCGATGCAGAGGTTCCTGCCTCGAGATTCACGTGATGCACGTTCTCGCATTCATGGTTTTTGGTTAATTTGCTGTGGCTCGCACAAATCCACTGCCTAGTTGGCTTAAAAACGCTCTTGTTGGCCAGAAGCCGAGGCACAGGAAAAGTTAATTACGTCCAACTGGCCGCAATTTGCAGATGATCTTAATTGAAGGCGCGCGTTGAGCTCGATGAGAAAATGCAGCGCGAAAATTTCGACACTTCAAGTGGCTGCAGCCCTGCACTGCGCGCACAGGGCCCAGATAGTAATTTTTCCATTTCCCCAGGATTGGGAAGCTTTTGAATTGCCTTTGGGGGCTTTTCTGCCAGTGCTGCCTCTGCGATTACCGGCTGCGGCTGCCAGGGCCCTCAGTTTACACGCTTTAACTTAACAACTGCAACAGCAACCGCCTATCGGGCAGCACCATCAATTGACCTTTCGCATTTTCCAGTCGTGGCGGCCCGCTTCCCTCCCCTACCCCCTTTTTTTTGTTTTTTGTTGTGCCAAAATGCTCCAAATAGAAGCACTCTGGGCCCAGGGGCCCGGCAGATCTTGCGGTTCTGGGCACTGAGGTCCAAGGTGTCCGTGTCCGAGTCCAAGTCCAAGTCCAAGTCCAAGTCCGAGGCTTATCTGCTGGGCCGACGTGCCGGAAAAAATCGTTGGCGCTGGGAAAAGGCAATGGTCTCGTTGTGGCTTTCCCTCCCAGTCAGGTTTTCATTTCTGCGCCGCGAAAACATGCGCGCAAAATCAATCTGTTCGCTGGGATATTGCCCAGCAAAAAAGGAGAGGCAGCCTGTGTATAATGTTATAATTAAATGAAGGGAAAATTCAGGAACAACGATGCGAGTGAGGTTGGCAGAGAAAACCCCCAAAAACAGGGGGAAGTGAGACTGTTTTATTAGGGGAAAATATACCTATAATGCATTTTAATTTGAATTCCTGTTGCCCCAGCATCGGGGGCGCTATGGCCTTCCATTAGCCCGCGCGGCGCTGCCAACATTAATAACAATTAATTTGTATTTATGGCTGGAAATTTGAGGCGCGCTCTCTGGGTGCCCCCAGCGCAGTGCAATTGCAAAAGTAAATCCTTGTAATCCCCACATTAGTCTCTCGTCCTTTGCTCCATTCCTGCTCCTGCTCCTGCTCCACGCAGGCTCCCTATATTTTTTGTGTTTATTTCCAAACTCGCCGTGGCATCTTGGACGGTTTCTTTGCGGTTTCCGTTTCTATGTTATTTTGGCAGCCGGTTGTGCAGTTTCCTTGCTTCTCCAGCAAATTACCTTCACGCGCAGCCTGGCAGCCGCTCGGGGGGTCAAAGGGCGCAGCCTGACAAACCACATGCGATTATCCCCCCAGGACGAGGGCGAAGGCGGCTAACAAATCGCTGGAAATATGCGATGCGTGTGTCGCTGCCTTTGAAAAGTAGAAACTGCAACAAGCGCCAAGGTGATGCATGCCCCGCAAACGGTACAGTGCCCGCCGGCTAACAAGGAACCACTAAAGCCCAGGCTGCACTCGAAGAAAATATCCGAGTCATAGCAATGCCAGACAAGTACCCGCAAAAGTATCCGCTATTTCACTGTAGATATGAGCACATCCCGGGGATGGGGCGTACGGAAAGACACACGTATGGAAAAGCGGGTGGAAAACCTTGACGGCGCGGGCAAACAAGTAAAAATCGCTTGCAATTTGAGGAAAAATATGCGAGGAGTAAACTTTTGAAACGACGCATTTTTCCAGCTTTTCCCGCCTCCCTTTTTTGCCGCTCCGAAGGAGTGGGTGGGTGGGCCTGGATGCTCATCATAGCCATGAAATGTGCAAGTGCGTTAGCCCCAAAACCAATTTTCAGTAATGACTGCATTTTGCCGTCGTCTCAGCTTTTCCCCCCCCTCGTTCGGCGCTTGTGGAAAAACCCCCAAATGGCCCAGAAGAACCCCCGATGTTGTCGGTTTAAATGCACAAAAGCGCGCCAAAGGACATGCCAAGGACAAACGTTAGTTGAACCGACATACTGTGGTGGAGGAGGAGGGGAAGGGAAGGGGGAAGGAAGAGGGGCAGTGCGGCAAGGAAGGAGCGGCGGGGCAGGCGTCGACGCCTTGCGTAATTTGCTGCGGCAATGGCGGCAAAACACATCGCAAAATGGCGACAGATCCAAAGGGGGCTCCTACTGCACACACCCTCTTCCCTCTTCCCTCTTCCCGCCCCCTCCTGGCTTGCCTTTGCGGGTTTTACAATTTTAAGATTTATTTACGTGCCCCGGGGAATGTTTTTGCATGCAAAGAAAAATACCAATCGAAATATCAGCCCCTAAAAAGGGTCGCTGCTCCCCTTGTCAGATATCTGTAACTACTTCCGCCCGGCTGCGGCTGCGGCTGCGGCTGCTCTGCCCGATCTGTGGACCACCGCCGATTTCTCTCAGTGCACCGCCCTCCGTGGCAGGGCGGATAAATGCATGCGTTTGCTGGTCGAGACGCGCCAAAAAGTTTCGCTCCCAGCCCGGGCTGCGGACGCCAGCTGCATACGAAATGGGTGGCGGCGGCAACCCTGTCCCTGTCCCACCAGGGTTCCCATGTGCGTGTGTGTGCGAAAGTCAGCCTGTGACCTGTTTGTCCTCTAAAGTGAAATATTTTGCAGCGGATCCTGCCCTCAAATGTACTATATAATACGTATAGAAGGTATGGAACATAAATTATATATTTAGGGTCGGCAAGCGGGTATTGTGGTCCCCCCAAATTAAGGCATTTGCATTACCTTCGATGTATATAAATTAGGGGCTTGCAGCCCCTAAGGATTTCGGTGCAAGTTCGTCATCCCTGGGAGCCGTCGGTCATCCTCGGCCATTGCGTAAGATGTCGTGCAGTGCGCCGCCAGTTGTCTTAGCAGCCGCCACAGAAGGATAACTGAAAATGGGCCAAAAGGGGGGCGGTGGAGCTTGGGGCGGGTTTTTCTGGAGACGTCGCTGGCATATTTCATTTTCCAGCTACTTTTTGCCGCTTCATTTGCGGGGGACATGCCGGGGGATACAGCGCAAAAATGGGCGTGGGCCAAGGGATCTCCGTCATAATCTTTGCAGCCCCGCGCCCCCCTCGGGTGTGGCGCCACTGACCCACCCCCCTCCTCGTCGCCCGTATTCCTGCTGCTCTAAAAACGCAGAATGTATTTGAAATGTTTCAGCATTGATAAATAGTTTTGCGCTGTCCTGCGGGGATGCAGCTCTGCAGCTTCGCAGCTTTTCCCTGCCCCCCCCCCCCCGCCGGGCGGTGGCGGGGGGGGGGNTTGGCTTTCGAAATTAGGAAAATTAATGTGGGAAAATGCTGGGCCCCGAAGTGAGGCAAACGCATTTCATATATCAAGCCGAGAGACCAGACCGAAAAATGGCTCTCGGAATTTATATCTGGCATTGATTTTTCACTGAGCTTTTTTCCTCCATCCGAGGACCTTCCGCCGAGGAAGCTAAACAGGATCATAAATCCCTCGATTTGTGCGGAAATGGTAATGGAATTATTGCCGGCAGCGGGTTCATAACTCCCGATAAATCAAGGAACTTGTTTGGTTACTTCCCGACCGGTCCCTGCCCCGCGTGTTACCTCATCCCTCATCCTCCGGCCGCCTGTCAAATCCCATAATCGCTCGCACCTCAACACCGATGGCAATAAAGCAGCAGCAGCAGGCCGCAGCAGGCCGCAGAGGAGGAGAAGCCAGGGCCACGGGCCACGGGCCAGGGGCAGGGGCAGGGAAGCCGCAAGTGGCAAGAAGCGAGAAAAAATTGTAAGCAATTTGCACGCAAGGCGATAAAAATCATCTTAAACGCGCGATTAATGTCAATTTTATCAATAAAATTATAAATAAAGACATGAAAACGAGCCGAGTGCCAGATAAGCGCGAATGAAATGCGAACGCCAGTCACAACAACCCGACATTCGCGCACAAAACAGCAACAAATGCAACTGCAACAGCAGCAGCAGCCGCAGCCGCAGCAGCAGCAGCAGCAACAACAACAGGAACAGCAGGCAAATTATGGAGTGCGTGGCACAGCACAGCTCACGTTGCATGAGGCACAGTCCGCACCAGCGGTTGGGACAACAAGCAGAGCTTGAGATACTCTTACTAAGCAAGTCATAAAACTTATTATTCAAAACACTATGTATATAGTATAGGTATGCATCCTACTCTGCCTCTAGGAGATACTTCCGAAATCAGGTTACCACATCGATGATTCCCAGATACCTTTTGCGGAAGAGTATGAGGCAAATAAAACGCAGCTGGGCCGGCTGTTAGCCTTAATCCCGGTGAGATTAATCCGAAGAAAGGGGGCAAGTGGAGTGCCGCTGCAGTGTGCAGTTTGCAGTTTGCAGTTTGCCGTTTGCTGTTTGCTGTTTGATGCAAATGCGCAGCTGCCACATGCTCGCTCCCAGATCGCTGGCAACCACGAATTCGGCTGCCAGTTGCATTGCGGGTGCTTTTTTTTCCGCTCGCTCGGCAATTCGGCAAAAACCTATTTCATTCCATTCAACAGGCAAAGCTCCGTACACAGCACTGTGGGAAAAGTTCGAGGCGATTGTGAAAACGTTTGGCGAAAGTGGCAAGTGCAAGCCTGCATTTTGGCCTTTGAAATATTGGAGGTGTTCGCTAGCCTAGAGTCCCCCCCCCCCCCCCCGCTGGGCNCTCGATTGGAGGGCCCGAACCGCTACCAATTGGTTGGCCATCTACTGCTTTTTGGCAAATTTCACACCACAGTAACCAATTGGCGGGGCCGTTCGCATTTCCCACGCCAACTGCCGCCTGCCAACTGGCATGGCCCGCCAAATGGGCGAGTTCAAAGCGTTTTGTGCCAAGAAAGGCCAGAAAGATTCCGCTTCCAATTACACAAAAGACTGCTGAGAACTCACAAACAGAATCCGAGACCGATTCCGATTCCGAGTCCAAGTCTGAGTCTGAGTCTGAGTTCGAGGTGTCGAGCTTGTACCAATTTTCCAGCGAAATGTGCAATGTGCAATGTGCAATGTGCCATGTGCAATGTGTCAGGCGAGCACAGAAGTCGCAGAAGTGGCACATTATTCAAAATAAACGAGTACGTGCAATATGACTGCTCCGATTGCAAGGCGGCGGGTGACGTCACAGGCACTTGTTGCCAATTGCCGCCAATTGCCAATGGAAAAAAGGCTCCGCGTCCGCGTCCGAAGGGGCAAGGGCAGGGGCAGGGGCAGGGACAGGAGCTCGCATGCCAAAATGCTCTTTTCCTGAGCGCGATTCGTAATTCTCGCGATTTGCATAAACTGTGCGATTTGGCCTCAAATTATGCCTACCTTGTTTTTTTCACATTTGCGTTGTGTTCGCCCGGCATTTTTCTCCTTTGTCGGCGCGGCGTTTGTCGTCGTTGAAGCGCGCAAAATTTCCTTAATGAGCTACAAACAATGCTCGTAAAAAAGCACACAAAAAGCGCGCGGAAAAGTGAAGAAGTCGCGTTGGGAGACGGAGACGCGAGAGTCGAGAGTCGAGAAAAGCCTCCGATAAATTAATCGCCGAGCAGCATGCGATGCTAATTTGTTATTTTCATGGTTATTGCTGTGCCCGAATATGTTAGTTGCCCTGGCCCAAAGCTAAAGCTCAAAGTCAATGTCGTGGCTCTGGGATTAGGCCCTCGCGCGACAGGTCCTGCCAGAGTCCTGCCCGGGCACCCGGTCTCTCCCTTCCCACAGCCGCGGTCTCAATTTCCCTTCGATTTCGATTTCGATTTGGATTTGGATTTGGCCCTTTCTGCGCTGGCAGCTCAGCTGTAATTACACTTTACTAAATCAAAGCGATCGGGGTGATCGCCCCGCCTGCGAGCGAGCGGGTTGACAATTGAAAATAAACGGCAAGGAGGCCAGATCCGGCAGCGGCAGCGGCAGCAGCGGAGGCTGCAGCAGCCAAAGATCAATGGAGCGAATGCCGCCGCTCCGCAGGCAGTTCCTAGGTGCGATCCCCCGAACTAGTGGCCACGTCAACTGCCACAAGGAAATTGCAACTGGCAACTGGGCATTGGGCACTGGGAACTTGCAGCAGGCAGCAGGCAGGCAGCAACGTGCAACTAGCAGGCGCAGCAGCAAATTAAAAGCAGAAGCGGCCCGATGGGCGACTCGATGGCATATTGAAATAAGATCAATATCGCTGTGAGCAGCGCGTAGTTGCGTTTAAAAATATAACTACGATTGCGGCTGCCAAAAGCAATTGAGCTGCACTCGCACAAATCGGGCGCAGTTAAATTCAATTTCATTTATTCACTCAAAAAGAAACAAGACTTAAGATTACAAGATTTCATGACATTAGCCAGGGAAGAGTTTCAGAAAGAGTTCAGGGCAAAAAGCCTATGAGGATTGACATTTAGGAAGGTATTTCTAGAAACTTTACCATCTATTTATTGTTCTACTTCTTGTACCAAGTTCATTTATTCCTTATAGCCAATTTCGGCTATATTGAACCTGGTTTTATAAGATTTCAACAGTTATATTCCCTCAAAACATATAAGATTACAAAACTTCGTGACGAGTCCAAAAGTTGAGAATAAAAAGAAGCATCTATTTCATTTTCTACTTCTCATACAAAGTTAGTTTTTACTCTATAGCTTGTTTCTACTATATAATGCAGCAATTGATCCCGGTTTCTTGCAGTTTTATTAACTCAAAACATATAAGATTACAATAATAATGGAAGGAGTTTAAAATTTAACGATAAAAATGGACAAGGTATCAGGAAGGTATTGCTGGCAACTTTACCATCTATTTCTTTTCCTGCTTCCTGTAAAATGTTAGTTTTTATAGCCAATTTCTACTGTATAGTGCAGCAAGTGACCCCGGTTTCTTGCAGTGCCCGGCCGTGGCTACAACAACTGTCAAACAAGCAACAAGACATATTGAACCCCGAGACGCGAGGAGCAGTCCAGACAACGGCCCTCGAGACTCATTTACAACTGACCGAATGAGAGCTCTCAAGTGCCCCCATCCCATCGCATCCCATTCCAGCTCCAGCTCCAGCTCCAGCTTCTGCTTTGCTCCGCTCCTTGGCGGAGTATCTAAGTATCTTTGTATCTCGGGCCCTGTGTGTGCGTTCAACACTTTGCGCCAAATCGATTGTCCTGCAACGAACAGATGTTGAGCATGGGATCTTCCGAGGTGTTCCCTCCGCCCATTTGCCAGCGCAGCCCGAAAGAGTTGGCCAGCAGGAGAGGGATGCAAAAGTAGCCACAGATCCCACAGATACTCGTTCGACGAATCGGCAAAATTGAGTTACTCGTAGGTTTAAAGTTGCCTTAAAGTTGGGCATGTCGGGAAGACTTATTTGAATATCTCCTGGCTTGAAAGCCGCTGAACAAGTCGGACCTGCAGGAATCCTCATTTTTTATTTGTAGTTTTGGCCTTGTTTTGGCTCTGCCTTTGCTTTTGTTTGTTCGATTTCTATTTTTTGTATTTGGCCGTGTTGGCTGCCGCTTCAGAGGAAACCGCCGCCAACGCTGCTACCATAAAAACAATTGCTGTTGTTGTTGCTGCTGCTGCCGCTGCTGCTGCTGCTGCTGCTGCTGCTGCTGGTACGCAATTTAAATGGAATTTCTGCTACTGGGCCCACGAACGTTGATCGCCATAAATAATCGCGCAGTGGCTGCCGCTTCAGCTTCAGCTCCAGTTCGCTTGTTCCTGCCTCAACTTGAGCATCAACCAGATGCAGCAGTCGAAGTCGAAGTCGGAGCCGCAGCCGCAGCCGCAGCAGCATCAATGGTGGCAGTGTCGGCGACAACAACAGAAAGTGCAACAGCAGCACTTGCTAGGGATGTGCTTCTTGCAGAGGTTGCATGTTCCAGAACATTTTGATGGAGTGAAGGCATGAGTCAAAGACGCATAACCCTCATAATACCTTCTGGTTTTATCGAGAATTTGCAAACAGATTTTCATATATTGAATGCAAGTATTGGCCTGAAGTTCGTGCCATCTCTAGTTGGGGCATCAACACGAACAACGAGCAACTGCAGCGGCGACCGCATCTCAGATCGCGCGATAAGGTAATTGGACTATTATGTCAAAAAGTATTTGGCGTTTAAGAAATATGGCCTGGCATTTGACATTTCGGCAGCCAGCAGTCGCTGTTCGCCCCCCTCAAGCGGGGGGACACTCTCGAGCTCGTGCTCGACCTGCAATTCCGACTGCAGTTGTGCTGCTGCAGTTGCAGTGGCACTGGCAGTGGCTCAGCTGCAATTGCCACAGAACAAAAGGTGCACATTAAAAAGTGCTGCGCTGCGCTGCGGCTCGATATCGATTGCGAGATTGCATTGATCGGGCCGAGGGCCGAGGGCCGAGGGCCGGGGCAACGCATTGTCACCAGGAAAGTGTTAAGGGGCCCGAAATGATCAAAGGGGCAGTGTGCGTGGTCATGTAATTGATTACGCCGCGATCTCCAGATCGCTCCCAAGAAATTCAATGGCATGGCAATCGCAATCGGCATCGGGATCGCCATCGCCATCGGGATCGGGATTTGGTTTGGGATTGGGTTCGGGATCGATATGGAAAGGGAGTGGACGCAGAATGGAAATGGCAGGGGAGCAAAGCAAAGTAGGCCTCTAAACCTGCGGCGATTAATCACCAAAGCTGGGGACTGATAAATAGAGCAGGGGATTTCTTATCTACGCCATGTCATAACTTTTTATTCCCGTTTCTAAAAAGAACAGGGTATACGATATAAGGTATTAGTACGAAAGTATGACCAGCATCAACAGCCGAGTCAATATAGCGATGTCCGTTTGTCCGTCTGTCCGTATGAGCGCCTAGATTTTGGTGGCGCCCACACTTTTAATACTAGAGACTCTTAATTGGGGTATGATATGGGTAGAGCCAAGACCTATTTATGCTGCGAAAATCAGCCCGTTATGATGACCCCTGCGCGCTAGTGGCGAAAATGTTTTGAACTTACAATTTACTCTATAGAAAAGCAAACTCAGAATATCTCTAACTTAAAGTAACAACTGCTAAATTGAGATATGTTATTATTATAGCCTATCTATCTTTAACTAAAAAAGAAGCAGTCACTTCCCTCTGCACACCCTCAAATAGATGGAAACCCAGAACCGGGTATTTAAAGTCGAGACACTCGACTATAATCGTTCCTACTTGTTCTTGTTTCTTTCGGCCATTTGAAACCACCTTGTCTGCCGCGAGATATATATCTGGATAAAAATAAATCTTATTATAGCCGAGATCCATTATGGAATTCACTTATGAACTCCAACAATAAGTTCCCAAATAGTTTTGAATAAAATCCTACTGAATAGTTGCTGGGCCGGATGGAGATATGATAGCATATTAATCTATTTCTATTTTTGGCTTTGCTATTTCGGCCCTTAAACTGGCCAACTGCCGCGGGGCTCTTCAGCGGGCAGTCGTGGCCGAGCGGTTAAGGCGTCTGACTAGAAATCAGATTCCCTCTGGGAGCGTAGGTTCGAATCCTACCGACTGCGGAAGTAGTATCCCTTTATCCCTTTTCACATTTTTTTCCAGCATTTTCCGCCCCTCTTGACATTGCGATTGAAGGAAATATCAGAGGTATTAATACGCCTCGCCCGGCCATTTAATTAACCAGAGAGGCAAGCTGAACATCCTCGGGAATTAGGGGGGGCCAGCACATACAGCATATACCTGGGAGTGTGGGTATATATGCGAGTCGGAAGTATGGGAACAAGATGAATTACCTTTTGCCACTGCACGTGAAACTGACACGCCAAGGTGTGTGCTCGAAAATGGCACGGGAAAGGGGCAGGGGCTGTGCGAGGGCATCTCAAAAAGCCCTGTTCCCCATTTTTCCCATTTTTGTGGCATTTTTTTTCCCCCGCTGCAAGAGGGCCCCGCCACACATGGCTTTCAACACGTTTTTGGCCATTTCTTTTGGCCGCTGCGTGACGACCACTGAATGATGGCTTAATTCATTTCAGCTCGCCCGGATCGCCCAAAATGCATTTTTAATTTAATTTCACCGCTCGACCGGGAGGCGGCAGGGGGCAAATAAATTGAATTATTTACTTTGGCAAGGTACTGCGGCTGTCCGTCCGTCCGGCGGCCAGAGAACAAGCCACCATTAAAATTGCATCCAATACAAGCGGATGCTTTCGATTTGGATTAAGTGCAAAGGCCCTTCAGAGCCCTGAGGAGTTGGCTGCCCTACGAAGTTGGCTGCCTTTTAATTGCCCGCCTCAATTATGATAAATAGGAGCTGCCTCACTTTGCATAATACTCATTTTTTTATTCGGATTATACGCAAATCGTCATTGTTGCTATCCCCGGCTAATTTTCATAATTCTCCCCCTTTCGTTTTCAGTTTTCGTTCAGTTTTCGTTTCAGTTTTCGTTTTGGTTTTCATGCATTTAATTGGATTTTCAGTTGCTGGCTGCTGCTTTTTTAGCCAACTGCGATTACGTTCTAATTACGAGAGATTCTTAATAACCAAGTGATGCAGGCCGGCCCGGCACGGCGGCTCCGTATCCGTATCCGACGGGGCGACACCCTTGCCCCGGTCTGTGCAATTTGGCTGCTCAGCTGTCGCGGTGGCAGTCGCCGTGGCATGCGATGGAAATTGCTTTGGCCATTTATGAACCGAACATTTTCGCTGGTTATTTACGCAAAGCCGACCGACCGACCGACCGACCGACCGGTGCTATATGTGCTTTTGGTCAGGCTGACGTGTTGTTGCCCAAAAGCGCATATCAAGCATCAAAATGCGCAACATTTCAACTTCAGGCCGCAGCTGCCAAGGATTTGAATATCGCAGCGTTTGTGTCACAGCGACTGTGTGTCCTGCTTATTTTGACGGCGATCTCTCGGCCCCGCTGCCACCCGGGATACCCTACCCCCGCCAGTGGGGGGAATTCCCCCAAAGATGTACACGTGGTGGGGGGAATCTATGCCACTTGCTGGGGCCCAACACTTTTCTAGAATCGAGCCAAGCACCTCGGCCAACGGGCTGTGCATTCTCGCACACTCTGCGACCGCCTAGAGTATGCTGGCGCACTCACGACCATTTCCAATTGCGCATTTGACAGGCAGACAAAAAAGCTGGCAACTCGGACAATGGAGCCGATGACAGCTACTACGGCAATTGCAACTGCAACTGTCGGTGGCGCTGCAACTGCAACTCCAACTGCAACTCCACTGCAATTGCGTGCCTCCTCTGCATTTTCAAAGTCCCCGCTCGCTTTAATTGAAAGATGTCAATTTGCAAACGCACAAAGTGCGTTGCGCAACATCGCCAGAACTGCCGCTGGTCGGCGGCAATCGGGTTGTTGTTACAACTGCAACTGCAGCAGCAGCAGCAGCAGCAGCAACAGCCGCAGCCAGAGCCACAACCACGGCGGAGAGCCACAAACTTGGAACAACAAACGAGGCGACGTCTGCGGGCTCCAAATAAATTTCAACCAAATTGCCAACGTCAGCGACGCTATCAGCGGCATTTATCAGTTGGCCTGCTGCACAGATGAGCTTGGATGCACTGGGAGAAATTTCTAATCCCCTCGAGTCTCGTTCGGATGGGGGATATCTTGACTATATAAGAAAATAGGTAAAAAATAGGTATAGTAGAGTGTATCGACTATGAATACCGGCTTCCAAGTTTCCACTTGATTATTAGCACATGGATAAATATTATCTGAATTTTGTGGTTTTCGGGGGTGCGGGGGGTGGTAGCTGGTATTTTAAATAAACTTCTCCTGACCTCGTAACACACCATTCTGAAAATTAACTTATTTTATCTCTATCTATTATAGTCTCCAAGATCTAGGAGCCGAAAGAGCTCTGGGCTGCCCACTGATGATCTAGGTGTTTATACGGATGAAACAAATGAAACCGATTGTGGCATGAAGTGAAGGCGCTTAGGAACCACATTGCTGTGAGTATATTTAGTGACTGACCTGTTGGCAGCAACATTTTCTTGCCATGTAGCTTTTGTGTGCGTGTGTTTTCCGTATAGGCTGCATGCTTTATCGCAATATTTAATTGGCAAAATATGCGTCTAAACGCACATAAATTGCATTGCTAACGCGTTTGTTGTCGGACCCTGCCCCCCTCATGCCCCCCTTGCCACTATTGCTCTGTTGCACGCCAATTATCCGCAACAACAGCAACAACAACAAAACAACCAAAAGTAGCAACAACTTGAACATCCACACGCAATGTCAAAGGCATTTCACTCAACTGTTGCTGCCGCAGATCCACAGTGAAAACCCGAGGAAAAGACTCCTCGAAACGCATGAAAATACGTAGAATTTAGTAAATCAATTATAGTCAATTTAAGTTGGTTAGAAGGCAATACTTTTGGGGTAAAAAGAAGCTGGAACCCCTTCTTGCTTGGCTTGGCAAAATCATTGTTTTCTTTCAGTCACCACTGTTTTTCCCAGCTCCTGTTGGCAGTTTATGTGCTTCTGCGGCTGCTGCTGCCGCTCTTACTGCGGATGCGTATGTGGCGCTGCAGCGGCACTTGCTGTGCGGTTAGGTGGACAAATGCTTGCCGCACCAACCTGCCGCTGCACTCGCCATTTGGTGTGACTAATTGTGATGGCCAAGGAGATACGAAGTACCTTTTGAAGTCAAGGAACTGAGGCTGGGGGGCACAGGTTTTTGCCGGACATTGCGGCTTTGCGGGCTTGTTAAATTGTCGCAAAGTTATGAGTCGGGTCACCCGGCTGGGCCCTGCACAACTTCCCCCCAGGTCTCTTCCCAAGGTTTTTCCTGCACCCATCGATCGGTTGATCTGAGGGATCGAAAAGCAAGGCCCTACCCTGTTTGGTGGCTCTGTTTGCTGCCCTAGCGAGCGGGTGAGCGGATGAGTGAGTGAACTTGCCCCGAAAACTTTTAACCAGCTCAACGACCTTCGGTTAAAGTTGCCAGCGCCCCATCCCAGTCACCACCACCACCCCCCTCAGCGGGCGGGCGGTAGGGTGGTCTGAAAACTTTGTCTTAAAGTTCAAACTGGAGCAAAAACTATTTGCCCCAAATGCGGTGGCCACAATGCATTCCCAGCTTCTCCTGCTCGTGGCTCTGTGTGCCCCGAGTACATGGCTTGCCACACAATGTATAGCATATAGCATAAAGCTTGCTCTCCCGTCTGGGATCTCGCCGAGTACATAACTCTTTTTTATTTGAATGCCAGCGCATTGCGAGACATTGGGACTGTAGGGCA
Organism: Drosophila ironensis; assembly: GCA_021223825.1. Taxonomy (NCBI): domain Eukaryota; kingdom Metazoa; phylum Arthropoda; class Insecta; order Diptera; family Drosophilidae; genus Drosophila; species Drosophila ironensis. The sequence goes on along the minus strand of JAJJHQ010003331.1, from coordinate 58,419 downwards.
AAGGTCGTGGAAACTGCCAACATTCAAGCGCTGAACTTCTCTGCTGCAACTTCTCCGTTGCAATACTGCAAGTTACTGGTATTATAGAAACCAATTAAGTGTCCTCTTTTTCGGGGGTTTGCGGTGGCAAATGGGATCCTTTTGACCGTGTCTCGGCATGTTTGCACCACTGTGGCACAGCGACATGGCAGCTGTTTTCGCGAACAACTTGAGCAACGTCCTTGGCCATTCTCCTGCTTGCACTTAAGCCTTTCTCCGACCCGACCCGGCCCCCTGCCCCGTCCCGCCCCGCCCCGCCCCACTCCCGCCCGCAGTTGTTGCTGCTCGTCTGGCGTTGTCTGCAAAGTTTTCCATATTTTTAGTGCCACCGAGCGGCAGGAGAGCGAGCGTGAGCGGATAGACAGACATTCTCCAGTTTCCCACTTTGCAATAAGTTTCAAACTTAAATAAGGATAATAAAATGCTGTCGACTGCAGCAGCAGTAGCAGCAGTAGCAGCAGCAGCAGCAGCAGCATCCTGTGACTCTCTCTTGCTCGCTATGTGTGTGTGTCTCATTTGTTAGGTACCCAACACCAACCACCAACCACCACCCACTGCCCACCGCCCGCCCGGTGGCCCACCCCGCCTGCGAAACGTCCTTGGGTTTGTCTGCTCGCTGTCTGCTGATTTTCTGCTTTTCCTGCGAAGCAACAGCAGCAACAACAGCGCGCAAGAACAAGGACTTTTCGCAGCAACCTTGCCATTGCCGCACCACCCAACACCCAGCACCCAGCAGGCAGCACCTCCCCCTGGAAAACCCGCCCGGAGAACTCGCCATCCCCGCCGCATGATTCACTCTTGAGGAACTTTTTAACATAATGAAATCAAATAAAATAAAATGTAGGTGGAAGCTGATGCAGCCAAAGTGCGATACGTATCCCATGTATCTGAAACTATGTATTTGCGTCTGGCATCTGAATGCTTGGCGACGGGTTCCGGGCTGGTCTGGGCTGGGACGGGGTCGCATTATATGTACACCACTTGTCTGCGGTTTTCCACTGCCGGCTTCTGTGTGGAACACTCTCGCTTTCGCCCGAGACTCAGGATGCAAGTGCGTTGAAACGCTCAGCCGATTAACAACAGCACTCACTTAAATATTCTCAAGATTCCGGAGATTTCCGCATCAGTTGGCACACAATTAAAGGCGCAGCCTCCTGCCGATCGAAACTGATTAGCAAAATGGCAACTCGAAGTCAATGAAAGACATCTTTGTTGGCGGACCACCGGGCGTATGCTTATTTTGACAAAGACACATCCTCTGCTGCCTCTACTGCCTGGGACAATGGGCCGTCTCGTTACGTTCCGGTTGTGTCCAATTCAATCTTGTCCTTTTTGCCCTTGTTGTGTTGTAAGTCCTTTCCGCCAGCCGCCCGTCAGCCGTCAGTCTGCAATTTAAATATTTTCTAACCATTTGTCCGGGCCCAATTGCGAAATTGTGGAAATCGGTAAAACAAAACGACCGGGGCCGGGGACTGTTCATTTTGGCAAACAGCCGCTGGCAGCTGCCTCTGCCTCTGCCTGGCCCTACCCTGTCCTGCCCCTGCCTTGTCCTGTTCCAATGACAATTGCAGTGCAACTGCTCTGTTTGGCCCACCTTCAGTTCGATTGTCCCATCCTGGAAATGTCCTGCCGCCTGCCGCCTTCCGCCCGGCCCCGGAATCGTTTGCGTATGATTTGCAGGCGGTAATGAATTCGTCTCGGGCATTTGGCCGCATTCCGGGGCGGGGCGGGGCGGGGTAGGGAGTGTTTTAATGACAAACTCCCCAAAGATTGGAGACTCTTTAAAATCTGACAATTTTCCGACCTCGGGAAACTTTCTGGCATCTCTCGGTGAGTAACTTTTTGCGGTGATTTTGCATTCGCGACTTTTCAGCTTCCAGTTGCGTGCGCCTCGTTTTAAGCTTGACTTGGCCAAGTCCTTGTGCCACCCCCGACCCGCGATCCCCGCGATCCCCGCGACCCGGACCCCTTTCGGGGGCCGCCCATCCTGCGCTTCATTTCGTGCGCTGTCGTCCATCAGTGAAATAAAAATGTCACTCCCATTGCAATCCATCACGTGACAAATACTCCGTCCCATCCCCTGCCGCGGGCAGTGAAAAATGCCGAAAAATGCCGAAAAAAGGGCAAATGATTTGGTAGAAAATTGGGAAAAATTACAAAGGACTTGTGAGTCTTATAAAGGCCAAGGAAATACCCAACAGATTTCAAGTAATTCAAGACAAAGCATGGTGAATACATCTTCCCGGGGGCCGTCAATAGGATGCAAATTTTCTGCCAGTGTCGATCCGAAGGGCGGCAGGCGGCAGGCGGCAGGCGGTTAGTGGGCGTGGCGGGCGGCCAAAAGCCAAAGCTGCAGCCAAAAGCCGAAGCCAAAAGAAAAGCCAAGCCCAGCGAATGACGTGACATGGCGAAAACTTTTAGTTCGCCAAAAGCCAGCAGCACGCAGTGGGCGTGTGGCAGGGGGCGTGGCCCCTACACATAGAGTGCCCTCTTTTGTTTTTTTTTTTTACACATTTTCCCCCGATTTTTTGTTGCAGTTTTGTTGATTTTTTGTGTGTTGTTTTGCGAGTCTCCTCTGGTCTCTATTATTTTTATGTGCCTCAGTTTGGGTTTGTCTTTCGACCCCCTGCCGCCTCCTCTCCCCTTTGTCCTGTTGTTTCTTTTTTTTGTTGTTTTGCCGTAGATTGCATCCAAAATTTATGTTGTGTGTGCGAGCGGTGGCGGGGCGGGGGCGTAGGGGAGGTCCTGTGCAGGACTTGGCCAAAATGGCCGCTGCGAGTCGATTATTTATAAGCACTGACAGCGTCGCGTCAACTTGATGATAAACTATGTTTGCCGCGGCGTCCTAATTGAAAATAATGTTAGCTTGCCCGTCACCCGACCAACGGGAGGCCGCCCGCCCACTTCCCGCCCACATCACGCCCTCCCACCGCGGCTCCCCCCTCCGCTCGTCACTTGCCACTGGACGGAAAAGTGGTCACCTAGGTTTCAGGTCGGAAAAATCTCATTTTTTCCCAAAGTTTACAAACCAAATGCTTTGAAATGGGTAGCTACAATACTTGGAAAAAATAAAAAATCCAGGGAATTCTTGAAAAGACCATTACGAATAGGTGTTCACCGGTTTTTCGCGGTGTGATGGCGCAGTTTTTTCGGCTCTGCAGGAGCTGCAGGATCTCAAGGAGCTGTAGGCGCACTGGACGTATACGCAATGTCACGTAGGCGGTGGGTGGGCCGGAAAAGACGGGAAAATTCGAGGCAACCAGGGAAGGCGGGAAGGCGGGAAGGTGAACCGGCGGGAGAATGGAGAAATGGCGCAGCCCCCGAAAAATTGCAATCAACTGCAAAATTGCCGACGTAAACGATGGCCAAAAAGGAAAATGTCCAAAAAGTGCAAAAAGTACGCCAAGAAGAGCATTTTATATGGCGCAGGGTGGCCTGAAAATCGAAACTGCCGGAGGATGGCAGTGGGGGCCGAGAACTGCAGCCAGCAGCTGCCAGGACACGTACATCCTTGCGAGCGTTCGAGGAGCCTGACGCTGATGGAGTCAGGAGCCAAAAACGATGTCGGGGGCCGCTCCTTCCGCCCCTGCCACCTGGCTGCGTTCGTTTTTTCCTTGCCTTTTTTTGTGAGTGTTGTTTTTTGCGCCAAGCCCGTCGTAAAAACAAACTGAACTGAAAAGCAGCCGAAAGCAGGCGGTCGCCCATCCCCCTTGCCGTTCCAAGGATCCCCAGCAAAAGGCCAAGGAGGCGGACGAACTGGCAGCCAAGTTGGTCGACTGCCCGAGCACCCTATCGAGTATCTTTTGGATTACCTTGGACTACCATTCAGTACGACTTGTAGATGCTAAGAATTGAGGAGAAATTTCCCAACTTTCTAGGGGCTTGCAGTCTGCGGAAGTGGCCGGCGGGGGCAGGGTATGTGCGCCCAGAAAAACAGGCAGAAATTCCATTAATTTTTGTCCTTCTTATCGCTCGGTGGCTCAGTGGGTCGCCGGCGGGTGGCGGTGGATTTTGCTGGTTTGCTGGGCCAGCCCCCTCGGCGGGCGCATCTTCGGTTCGTTTTCAGGGTTCCCTGCGTGCCGCTGTGTGGCAGCTTTGGCTTAGCAGCGTCACGTGCTGCAGCGCAAACTTAACGCATTTCCGTGCACCACCCAAAACACTCACTGGCCGCCCACAGCACCTCCCGCAACGGGGCCAGGATGCTGCGTGCACAAGGGCCTTTTATTGATGGCTGCAGCGACATGGCTGCGAAAATTTATCGAAGCGTTAAGTTGCTGCCTTCGGAGACGGGGTCTCTTGGCTTGCCCTTGCCCTCCTCGCCCCCGCCGCCGCCGCCTCGTGTCAGTTCCCATTTTCTTGATTTTTCCCAAACCCCAAACCCCAAACCCAAAGGCAAACGCCACCCAAAGCCAACCGCCCCCAGCCATCCATCAGGTATGCTCTTTTGCATGACCCCGTGGCATCCCTCCGCGGAGTGGTTTTCAGTGTACCCCCGTCCCCCCGTCCGGCCGCCGACGTTGGTCAATACACGAGAAATGCATTACGACTGTGTAATGCCATTTAATTAGTTGTTGAACAAAGGCCAGCCAGATAGCAACAGCGGGCAGCTGGCAGCGGGCGAAAAATAGTGCAAAAATTAGTGAACCCCTCCGCAGTCGGTAGGATTCGAACCTACGCTCCCAGAGGGAATCTGATTTCTAGTCAGACGCCTTAACCGCTCGGCCACGACTGCTTCGTGTTTTGATTTAATTTTAGCGTCAATTTATACGCCCGATAAATCAGAGCCGGATATGAGCGTTTGACGCCGGGCCAGCGATAAGATTGCCTACAGAACGGAGGGGGGGGCGGAATTATTGATATAAATAAAGGTGTACAAATGTATTTCGAGTATATAAGTAGTTCTAGGAAATTGTGTGCTCATAACTCAGTTGCCGCCCACCCAGGCCGCCCTGGGCCGCCCAGGAAAATAAATCGAAGGAATCGGCCGGGAAAAACATTTCGGAAAATGGCAGGCGATTGCTCTGGCAAGCGATTACCTGTTTATTTGCCTTCGACTCTTCATGTCTATTAGGGCAAATTAATTGTCTATTTATTTTTTGTTTGCTGCTGCTGCCATCAAAATAATTCGACGTTTAACATGGCAGCGGCAGCTGCAATGGCTGCCAGCACTCCTCCTGCCCCCTGCCCCCCTGTTTGTCCTGCAACGTACTCTGTTTGCAACGTACTCGCACGAGCAGTTGCAACGAAACCACTCGAAAGCAAATAGGAAATTTCCTCCTGTTATTGGGCCATTAAAAATGAATTAAAGATAAGTTTTCCGGGGCGGGGAGAGGGGGGCGGGCGAAGTTTTTGTTTTGAGCCATGGGCGCCATTTTGTTTTGTTGCATTATCGATGAGGCGCCAAATTGATTTCGAGTGCCCCGCACTCGCAGTTGCACTTGGCGCTGCAGTTGCAGCTACGTGCTTTTAATTTACATGGCAAGCGCATGAATATTTCAGCCCTCGGCTTGGGGACAAACAAAAGCACATCGGTTGTTATTTTTATTTTTATTCTTCTTTTTATTATAATCGTTTAAGTATAAGGAGCAGAGATCTGCTACGAGTACCTCCTGGCAGCTTAAGCTTGTTATACGTCTGTGAATGAGGGTGGGAACTTTGCAAAATGAAAGAGACTTGTTAACGTTACGACTTTATAAAGTTTTATAACAAAAGTAAAGGGAAATAGTCACATCTTGTTCGCTTCCAAACTTGCATTAACTTAAAATTAGGAAATCCTACGATCTACCTTAGCGTTGACCTTAAAATAGTGTTGGCATTTGTGGTGAGATTCCGCTGAGATTCCAGTGGTAACATATACACACATGTTTGAATTTATGTGAAAATATTCCCTTAGGGAGATCATGAGGGTGAAGATCATTAGAGTGAAGATCAGCCCGGTATTATGATCGGGGCGATCGCAGGATAGATCTTAAAAACTAAGCTCACGCTGCCTTTACTTGATGTATCATTATTACGCTAGGTTGGTGCCAATTTAATTGCTTTATAGACCTTAAAGTATCGAAAAAATGAGATGCAGCACCCGCAACGTATACGCAATACGCTGCGTATGCTTAATAAGTTACGCATACGCCAGAAGGGCCCCTTAAAAGTAAAATGTTGCCAAGGATACAAAATGCAGACACATATGTTTAATTTGCCTGGCATATGATTACAAATTAATTGTAATTATATTAAAAGAAAAGTATTGATTACAGATTCAACCCTTCATCGATGGGGGTTGGAGTTGGAAACGGGTTACGGGGCTTGAGGCGCATTTAGAACTATTTGTGGGCGCCCGCTGGGGGCCTGCAACATTCCGTGTTGCAGCAGCACCGCTGCAGCTCAAGAGAGCCGCAAAGAGCGGCCCAGCCGCTCGAGTGCAGCTGCGAAGCTCCGCTGCAGCGGCGCCGCTGCCGTCGCCGTGGCAGCGCAGTCCGCGTGGCAAGCTCAAGAGAGCCGGTTGCAAGCGGCTCTGAGTGAGTTTGCGAAATGCGCGGCAAGAGCGCCGAGTGCATGCGGCAGCAAGAGCGCAGCAGCGAGTGCGAAGAGCGCCGGCTCTCGCAACCAGCAACCATGCTGACCAGCTGTTTGCTTGTGCGGGCGGCTGGTGTGGTGGCGCCACCGAAGGCGGCGGGGCACACGCTTTTTGGCAGCGACGTCGGCAGCGAAGCCGGCCGCATCGGCATCGGCATCGGAGGCATTGAGCCGGCGCACGTGGCCACGGAACTTCGACAACGTTCGACGTTGCAACAACGGCTGGTCGGGGTCCGCGTTACAGGCGCCTCCACCAGCACCAGCACCAGCTCCAACACCAGCACCAGCTCTAGCTCCCTCCACAACCCACCCACTCTCCCCAGCACGCACTTGCAGCCACAGCCACAGCCACAGCAGCAGCAGCGTCGAGCCCACTGGCCACGCCTACGCAGCGGAGGCGGCGGAGGTTGGGATTGGTGCGCAAACCCGAGCCGGACTGGACACGACCCGACATGCATGCAACTCCACTCCGCTCCGCTCTACTCGCTTCCGTTTCCGCTTCCGCGGCCGTCTCTCTGGCCTCGGCTCCACGAAGTTGGACTCAAACTCGAACTCGGACTCGGACTCGCACTCGGACACGGACACGGGCGCGTAAAAAGCCGGCGCCGACCTTTCTGTTGAGGAATTTCGGGGATTATTGATGTGGGAAGGGGATCAGTGCGGGTGCGGGTGCGGGGTGGGGGCAAATGGAATGCAAAAAATTGGCAACCAGGCAGGGCCATCCAAAGGGAGGGAGGGGATCGGAAAAGCGCGGGGTGGGAGGTAGGGCGCCCTACCCCCCAATCAAAACCAAATGAAAAATTGCAAAAACTATTGATGAAGCACGTGCGCGAGCGAGAGGACGGTGGCGAGCGAGAGAGACAGCAGGTGGCTCGGCGACAGAGAGGGCGAGAGACAGCAGCTGGCCGAGCCGAGAGCGAGAGCGAGAGCGTGCATGTGGGTGGACATAACGGCATAAATGAGGCCTTAAGCTTGTTAACGGCATCGCCGACGAAGACGACGACGCCGACAGCGCAGTCGCGTCGCCGTCGGCGTTGCCAAAGTTTTGAGTATTAGTTACGAGAACTAATCATGTGTGTTTGGGGTGGGATGGGTCGCTCGGTGGGTGGCTCGGTGGGTGGCTCGGTGGGTGGCTCGGCGGGTCGGTCAGTCATAATGACCCCTGTCAAGTTAATATGCAATTTTTCCATTTTGCAACACATATTTTGCGGGTTAATTAGCCGCAGTTTTGGGACCCGGTTTACGGGGGATTTTGGGAATTACGGGAGCCGAGTTCGTGCATGTAATGAGCAGCTAACATAAATGATTCAGCAACAAAAAACTATGATCACGGTCAACTGTCAGTGTAGCACATAATCACCAAAAAATTCATTGGAATTTGGTGCCACAACAAGCTGTATCCCTGTACCTGCGTGATGTCCTAGGAACAAACTATTCCAAAGGTTATAACAATAGGGTTGAATTTTTCAGCACCCAGGAGTGCGGGAGAAACCTCACCCCAACTGGTATCACCCGAATATGTCTTAGTGCTCGGGATCTGTAAAAAACCCAAGAGTAGACTCCCAAGCCTCGATTTGTTGGCCATCAAGTGTCAGCTCACCTGTGCGGGCGGTACTGTACCCGCTATCCTGTTTTGCGGGAAATGCCTTTTGTAGAATTCGTCGCGACGTGGCAGTCGCTCTAAACAAACACAAAATGCAATAAATTCCCCGCTCGAGTGTGGGGCGCCATCGATTATGCGCCCATAAAAGCCGGACCCGGGATCTCTCCGGGCTTTGCATACGTGTTGTGCCCGAACTCATGAGCACAGCCAATGGATACGCATCGATGTGTGCTCCAGACGCAGGGAGTGGGCGGAGTAAGCTCCGCAGCCCGGCAGCCCGCCAGCCCGGCAACCCGGCAACCGAAAACGAAACCCAATCCCAATCGGAATCCGAATCCGAATCCGCATCCGCATCCGAGTTCGAGTTCGAGCCAACAGGCGGCGCGGGTCGGTCCGGCTGAAAACCACCCGGACCTCCGTCCGGATTTTTCCTTTTGTTAATTAAGTTTCGTTTGTTTTGCGAGCGCCCTCAGACCGCACCGTTGTCGTATTTGAACTTTTGGCCAGGACACGCCAGGATGCGCCAGGATGAGCACGAAAATGCTAGCACAACAGGGGGAAAAATTGGATGTCAGACTGAAATGACCGAATTGAAGATCTCCAATGAAATATTCTATATGCCAGCCATACAATTGGGGCATTGAAATATATTTTTAAATTATTTTTTCCACATTGTTTTGGGAATAAGAGGCGATTTTACAGTGCATGCAAAAACTCCTCGTATTTGAGTGAGAAAATGAAGCAGGTAAAGGAGGGATTACATTTTTTTTTGTAGAAACACTGACATGCGGGTGTTTTGGCCAACAGATTCGGTTAGGTTCATTATGCTTTGAGGATGATTAAAACGCTGTTTCCGTTGGCGGTGGCTTGGTGGGCTGGTGGGCTGGCCAGCATGCACCCGAAGCGTTTCCAATGGATTGATTTACTCCAATAAAAGTTTGGCCCCCACCAAACCCCCCCGTTTGGTTGGGATTGAAAGGAAAATAAAATAAAGTGGCAGAAGCTGCGGAAGCTGTTTCCAGAAAGCTGGCAAGGAGGGCGGCAGGTTGCTTTAATTAATAACTTGTCAGTGTGCAAATGACATGGGAGGAAGCCAACCACCAACCAGCCACCAGCCACCAGCCCAGCGCCCTTGGGCCAAGCAATTTGAGCCGGGCCAACGTCAGGCAACCGTTCTGGCCAAGGAGGGGAAATTGGTGCGACTGCCAGAGCAGCAGCTCTGCCACAAGCTTAGCAAATAGAGGCCCCAAAGAAGGGGCCAACCTGTGAGTGCATTTTGTTAATATCAAATCAAAACAAATTCCAATCCTGTCCATTGCAAAGGGCATTCCCACTGGGCCCGCCCACGTTCACCTCCGAGTGCTTAGCTTATTAAATTGCCGGTGAATGCGTCCGATTTATGGAATTTCATTATTGGCAAGCTGGACTCCTCGACAGGGCCACCTTGAGCTGCATTGCCGGAGTTCATCATCGCCGAAAGGTCAGTTAGTTGGTGCGAAGCGAAGGCAAATAAAATACACTGAGATAAAATAAATAGCAGGGCTGCAGGCCGCAAACCTAAACCCCTGAATTGTGCCATGCAGCCATGTTGACCTAATTTTTTAACCCTCTGCCGTTTGTTTGTCTGTCCGCTTGTCCGTTTGTCCGTTTGTTTGCGCAAAATGGGTTAAAAGTTTTTCCGCCCGGCTTCCGCTCCCTCTCAGCTGCTCGATGGCTCGGTGGCGCGGTGCTGTGTGTGCAGCTTAGGGGTTAAGTTAAGTAAGGCAAGCTAAACCCTCGTCCGCCTGACCCCACGCAAAATGTCACACAATGACGCAGCGCTAAAATGGCATTCGCACTAAAAAGAAAAACACGAGCGGGGGCAACCCAGCAACTGAAAGAATGTCAGTGTCTTTCAAGGATCCGCATCCTCTGGACGGTTGAGGGGGCGTTCGGCCCCAGTTCTCGTTCTGGTTGTGCTTCTGGTTCTGCTTCTGACAAATGCATGGGGGCCAATGTGCAATGTAATAGAAAAAGTTAAATTAGACGCACTGACATGGGTTTTTNTTTTTTTTTTTTTTTTGGGGGGGGTTTTGGCTTTCGGTGTCGAAGGGTGCGAGGGCCATAAAACTTATTTATCCACGCATAAACTGGCAATCCAAGAGGAACAGGGAATCCCGACTTGTAACTAGTGTATTTTCAATTTTGGTTATGCTTTCGGGGGAGGGGGGTTGAAGTCCTTAAGACGTGCCAGGCGAGCGTGTTGCCTGGGAAACCTAACCTAGTGATATAACGGAAAACTGAGATGGAAGCGACCACCCCACGGCAGGTGATGTAATCAGTTATGCAGCAATCGGGCCTTGGGGCCACTCGGGATCTGTCTGCACTTGACGCAGGATGCAGGACGTCACAGGACTCCCCGGGGCTCGAGCCCTGCCAAGTCCCCAACTAGCCCCAAACTACTTCTCGTATCTGTCACTGAAAGAATCGACCTACTTAAGCGGAGGACAAAGTAAATAATCACTATTGATTTACATTACGCCTTCGATATTTCCCCTCATGTCCTGTCGGCTTCATTGCGTCATCGCGGGCAGGGCGAAAGCTCTTCTATAAGTCCCTTCCCCCAGCTTTTTGTTTTTTTTTTGCAACCGCAGCCGCAGCAACAGCAGCTACAACCACAGCCGCAAACCCATCATCATAATCGCGATTAAATTGCAATTTTTCTCACTTAAAGAACGTAGTTCGCTGCGAGCCGGCAATAATGATGGCCAAGTTAATCTCCTGCTCACTACGTTCATTTAAACTCGAACCTGCACGCGGAGCGAGCCACGAGCGGTCGGTCGGTCGGTCGGTCGTCCGAAGACATTGCAGTGACTGCGACTGGAATGGAGCTCCGCTCCGAGAGTGCTGGCGATGTGGGAAGGTACGGAACATAATTAATAACTCAATCCAAGCGGAAACCCCGAGACAGGCCGGGTCTAGCAGCAGATGCATTTAAATGGCAGTTGCACTTGATGTTCCTGCACAGCGAGCACTGAGCACTGAGAGCAATTGCTGTTGGGAAGATACGAGTATTCAAATAAACATTCCCTGCTTTTTATTTTCATTGCCCCCCCTCCAAGCTGCGCACCACCTCTGGAGAGGCTTTCGGTGGGGCTTTCGCGAGGAGGGGGGCTTGCCAAAATGTTGCATTTCCCGGCGAATGGACAATACTTTTACTAAGTGGCTCCGTTTCCATTGCAACTCGAGCCATCTGCTGGGGGGACGGACGGGGGGATCCGTGAGGCACGCACCTCGGAGAGCTGCAATTAAAAGCGGCAAGAATGCACAGAAAAGGCGGAAGCGCCGGCCTCTTGACGCACTCAAACGGCAGGCCAGCCCATGATTATATTATTTTTTAGTTTCTGTTATTTTTTCTAGCCTGTAATTAGCAACGGGCAGTGCGTCGTCTAACGGTGGGGGAAACCCTGCTCGATGCAGCCCCGACCCTGGGCCCCTGGGCCGGGGGCGTTTTCGGGGAGGCGTGTTTGATTGTTCAATCACAAGCGGCCGGTAATCACAGTGCTCTCAAAAGTGCTCTGTTTGCCCTGGCAATTAGCTCTCCCCCCAGATTATCGGGATCCGTCCGGCGGGGGCTGATCATGATAAACGGCCAATGGATGGCTTTATAATGGCCCCCCGCGGGCTATGCTCTCACAGCCAGCCTTGGCAACCCATCAAAGAGGCGAGGTGCCGAAGGAAAAGGCTGGGGCAGCTGTCAACCCACCTCTATCCAGCACTGGTTATCGCCTAAGTGTTATCTCTCAGCGAGGTTTTCTAGATCAAGACATAGAGCTCTTCAAATAGGTGACAAGATGTGCCCGGACCCTTGGCAAATGCCCAACTCCGGCCCTATTCCTGCTCAGGATTATCGTCACCTAGCAGGCCTTTTAGTAATCTTCGTTTTTGCAATCACAGTTTACTCCTCCCAGAAATAGTAGATAGGAAATTTTCTACCAAAAGTTTTGGTAACTCTCCTTAATAGGTAACTTGCGTTCTCGAGGATGGCCGCCTTGTTTAAATGTTTCCAACTGCCCATCAAGTGCGGCACCACCATCATCGCCGTGGAGTACAGCAATGGCGTGGTGCTCGGAGCGGACTCCCGGACCAGCGCCGGCAATTTTGTGGCCAACCGGATGACGGACAAGCTGTCTCAGATCACGGAAAAGATATATTGCTGCCGCAGCGGCTCTGCTGCCGACACACAGACCATTTCCGATCTGGTGGCCCTCTCGATGTCCTACCACGAGATCGTGATGGGCCGCGATGCACGGGTGGCGGAGGTGGCCGCCGAGTTCCGCAACTACTGCTACAATTTCAAGGATCAGCTGATTGCGGGCATGATCGTTGCCGGCTACGACGACTATGCCGGCGGGCAGGCCTACAGCATCCCGCTTGGGGGCATGCTCGTCCGCAACGCGGTCACTATCGGCGGCTCCGGGTCCAGCTACATAGCCGGATTCGTCGAGCAGAACTACCGTCCCAACTTTCGTCGCGAGACGTGCGTCAAGTTTGTGGTACAGGGTGAGTCTGTTAGATGGGTTTCCTTTTCCAGTTTGCTTGCTAATTTCCCTCCGACTCTTCGGCAGCCATCAAGCTGGCCATGACCCACGACTGCCACTCCGGCGGAGTCGTCCGTGTTGCTGTCATCGATCGCAACGGCGTCGATCGCCGTGTGTACTACAATACGGACAACCAACAAGCCGAGTGTCCGTCCGATGATGAACTGGCGGACATGTAGGATCCTTGCGGGAGGGGAATAGGCCCCGAAATGGGTCGAACCATTTCTCATTTCCACCGGTTCGATGCGTTCCGCCTTATTCCCATTTTTACCAGTTTTTATTTTGATATTGCCATCTTTGTGCGCTAAATAAACGTCAACTGAATGCCTTAGGTCGGGTCGCACTTGTTCCCCGAATTGCAGGGAACAAAATGAAGTCATTGGCCACCAGCAACACAGCTGCCCCCAAAGCGGTTCCGACTGATTAGGCTGCCGCAAATTACACACCACTGTGTTCCGGGGAAATGCTCTTCCCAATACACAATGCTCTCGTTTATGGATATGGATATGCAGAATACTCGTACTCGTATGGCTTTCTTTTCTTTTTTCTTTTTACGAGTGCCTGTATGTAGATGAGCATTTAACGCGCCGCTTGCATGTGAAACGAACGGACAAGTTGCTCTGGATGGGACGACCTACAGCTGCACCTGCAATGCATTTAATTGCTGTTAGAACTTGGCCAGGTCCATAACGGATCCGGGCCTGGATATCTGGATGCCGGCGCTCGTCGTCCCCCCATCACCCCGCCCCCTTTGGCGATGATGATGAATTGCATTTTGCACACTTNTCTTTTTTCTTTTTACGAGTGCCTGTATGTAGATGAGCATTTAACGCGCCGCTTGCATGTGAAACGAACGGACAAGTTGCTCTGGATGGGACGACCTACAGCTGCACCTGCAATGCATTTAATTGCTGTTAGAACTTGGCCAGGTCCATAACGGATCCGGGCCTGGATATCTGGATGCCGGCGCTCGTCGTCCCCCCCATCACCTCGCCCCCTTTGGCGATGATGATGAATTGCATTTTGCACACTTTAATTGGATGAATGTGTAATTAAGTTGTGTGCCAGTTCATAAATTGAATGCAGCTCCGCAGCTCCAGTGGATCTGGAAACTGCTGGGTCTCGGTCTGGCTTTGGATCTGAGTCTGAGTCTGAGTCTGGAGCTGCAGACAGCCGCGCTGCCTTCTCTCCTCTCTCCTCGCTCCTCGCTCCTCGCTTTTTTTTTTATTATTTTTTGGGTCTCGGCCACAATTTCCGTGAAATCTTCAAATCAAACAAGACACATGCGTTGCGCATGCGCATTGTGCGCTGCCATCTGCACCGCAGCCACGCAGGTCCCGAGCAACACTGAGCGAATTGCTTTATTGGTCAAATGTCAGCGTAACTTCTGCTCCTGCCGGCCCTCGATATTTTTCCCTGTGCAGCGCGGTGGGGTAGGCCAAAGGGGCAGAGCATAAAGGCGATTCCTGGGGCCACCTTGCTGGCTGCTCAGCTCACTGAGCCGTCGTCATCGTCGCGTTCAACTTCGTGTTCATTAACGCTTTGCCCGTTAAACTCGGGACTGGTTCTCTGCCCCTGCCCCTGCTGCAGCACCTGCCCCTGCCCTGCCCTGCCCTGCCCTTCCTCCCAGTGGTGGCAGGCAAGACCAGTGCTTTTCGGAAAGCGTTTAATCGCATTTACATAGATTAGGCAGAATTTGTGTGAAATTGAAACCGAGCGAATGCTGGCAAACTGAAACAAAACAGCCGCAGGAATGGGAATAAAATAAGAAATAAAATCGAATAAGGCAAAGGAGCAAGGGGGAGATTTTAAGGTAAAAAGCGTAAAAAGTGTGAAAGTAGCAAGTAAGAACGATTATAGTCGATTATATAACCGGTTCTCAGCTTCCACCTGATTTTAGAACATTATAATAGCATGCAAATTGTGGGCACAAAAACTATTCTTAATTTATGTTTATAGGTGACAGACGGACGGACAAACAGACGGACGGGCCCCTTATAAATAAGCAGAAAATAAATATCGTAATGGTTCCCCTCCAAGATCTGCGCGCACAAATGAAAATGGAAATTCTGTGCCACTTTTCGCTGGCAACTTATCACACAGCCTTTTAGCCGGCACTGCTTTCTTGATCATTTAGTCCCGGCATTCTCTTTCATTTCCCTGATAATTTTCTATCTTGCCTTTTTCTTGGCGCTCGCTTCTTCTTCTTCTGCTACTTATTTTTTTATTTTTTTTTATTTGTCCGTGCTATTTCTTTTTGTATCTCAGCCCAAATTTCTTCATCAATTAAGAACATCAACTCGCTGGAGGAGCGGCAGCGCCGAGCCAGAACAAAGAGTGCAAAAACAAGCCAAGGAAAGCTGGGAAAATAAAAAGAGCAGTGGCCTGGGGTGTGGCGGGGTGGGGTGGGGTGGGGAAAAGGACATCGGCCAGGAGGAGGCTGGTGCTGGGAGTGGGGGCTGTGGAGGAGAGAAAAATGGCGTCTATGCCTGTCCATACTTGCTATTATCCTTCGAGAGTCGAGGACGCTGACACTTTTTCGTCATTACTGTTAAAAGCGTTAAGGCAAAGGACGAGAACGAGAAGGATGGCGGGAAGGGGAAAGGGAAGGGGAACGGGAAGGGGAGCCCGGCAAACAACAAAATGAAAAGAGTTTTATCAGCCAAAATAAAAAGAAAATGGCACAAGCCGAGGAGGACCGGCGAGGCAAGGAAAACTGCAAGGAGCTGGCATAAAATCTCAGTGGGGCCGGGGGCGTGGACGGGCGGGAAGGGGGAGAAGGGGGGGCAGGATGTTTTGTTGGCCAGGGTGCCAAAAATTGAGGTTATCGCTGGAAAACGACGGCGATGGGGACGAGCAAAGGAAGTGCACAGCGATAAAAATGCGAGGAAAAACAAGCACAAGAAATAAGGAATGGCAATGGGAATGGGAATGGGAATGGAGATGGAGATGGAAACTTCACTTTTAGGCAATCGCAATGAAAACGTATATTTTACAAGCCAGAGTTTTCCTTGTTCCACTTATTTATGATTATCTTGAATATTTTTCCCGGTGCCTTGGGAGAAATCAGGCGGCGGCGACAGTGGCGAGGGGGGAGCAGAGGCATCGTGGCGCGTGGGTCGCTGTGTCCTTCATCAGGCTCATCAGGACGAAAGCAGCTGCATCGGAATCCGTCCTGCCAAGATGTACGGCGCAGTCGTCCTGCGTGCTGCACGCGTCGTTGCGCTTAAACGCCAGAATACAGCCCTCCTGCCACATCCTGTACATAAATGAATGTATACACATTGCCACAGCCCACCGAACTCACTGATTGCCGTTTTTCCAGGCGCATCCACGACGCATCCCCAAAGGATCCTCCGCCACATATCCTGGAACGCAAGTTCGGTGGCACTTTGAGGGCAATTTTCAGGGGCAGTTTTCCGAATTTTACTCTAGCAAATTCGGTAATCGCATTTGCACAAATTCTCGGCGCTAATGTTTAATTTCAATAAGTAACCGAAAGCCTTTTCCAGCGCGTTCTCAGCTTCTGTTTTATTTTCTATATTTTCATCATTTTTTTTTTCGTTTGTTTGCAAACTTTTCCCACCGCCACCAGCACCACCAGCACCACCCCCAACTTTTTGGCAGAGATTGATGAATTTTGATGATGTTTACGCGCAAAAGGAGAATTTTTCTTCAGCTGCATTTGTAGGTCTTGTGTGGGTCCGCCTCCGCCTCCGCCTTCGCCCACGCCCCTCTCGCGCCGCTTTTCCACCATTTTCCGGCGGAGTTGCGAAGGAGCAGCAGCGGCATCCTTGAAATAACCTTAATCCCCGGCACGAGGGGCGAAATGAATGATGTTCCGAGGGATGCCCCTTCACTGCGAGCTATCCTGCTGCTGCTGCTGCTGCTGCTGCTGCTGCTGACTCCGTGCCGTTGCTGTTTTTGGTGTCAGCGGCCTGCATTCCTTGAGCTGCCACTGCCACTGCCCCACGCCGCCCCTGCTCTATGTTTCAAGGATATCGTTTCATTTTTTACCCCACTTTTTCGTCGTCGGTGTCGTTGTCGTCGTTAGATTTTCATTTTCATTGCAATTTCATTTGCTTGCCGCACGAAACGCAACGCAAAGTGGCCAGGACCCTTCGCAGTTACTCTGCAGGACCTGCCCCACGACGCCCGCAGTCTACGCTTCACCCCCAGCGTGTCCTTTGGTGCGTGTGCAGTGCAAGGACGCATATTAATATCCTTACTTAGCTGCATGAAATGTGCTTAGCACGTTTCCACACTTTCCATCCCGCCCTGCTCGCTCAGGGTGGGGGGGAAGGTGGACTTCCCTTTTGCCAAAGACGCTGCAGGAGTTTCGCCTTGGCTTTCCTGCTCCTCCAAATGCCAAACGGCAAGGTCCCCGATTTATTAAACCCGCTTCGAGGTCCGCTCCGCCAAGGCCCCTGGAACAGTCGAGGGGGCGCTGTGGGTGGTGGGTGGTGGGCGGTGCTGGAACTTTGGAAAGTAGTTCCCATCTATACGAGGCAGTCGTATCAAATTGCAGGGGAAAAAACGGCAGAGCACCGACAATTGCTTGCGGGGCGAGTGCAATTAGTTCCATTATGAGTCGCAATGCTTTTGGCGCAATGAAGCTTCGCCCATGCCACACGTGGGCCCGCAGGCTGCCAATGGCAATCGATGAGAGGCTGCACCAACTGCGGCAACGGCAGGACCCACCCCGCACCCAACACCCAACACCCAACACCCAGGCGCAGGACCTGCAACAAGGACAACACAAAGGCGACGTTTATGCAACAGTCATTCGCTGCTGCTGCTGCTGCTGCTGAAACTGGCAGGCCAGAGGGAAATACAAAAATACAAAAATACAAAAGCACGAAAAAGTGCAAACGAAAAAAATCGGGGATCAGGAAAGGGCCAAGGCGGCCCAGGGGCCGGAGGGCCGAGGGGCCGAGGGGGGTGGAAAAATTGGAAACAGGAGCAAAAAAGTCGCTCGGAAATGGCATGAAAATGAAAACCTACCGAGCTGCAAGTGGATGCTCCCTGTGTGTGCACTTTGATGCTCTTATTGCGTTCCCGGCACAGCACACACACACTCGGCAACACCCACCCAGGGAGCGCAAATCAAATGAAACACCAAAACACTGGCAGCGGCGGCAAAAAAGATAGAGGAAAGGAATTGAGTGCCGCCCATGCAATTTGCAGTTATTGCCCCAAAGCATCGCACCAAAAACACACCCTGCCGCCCATACCGCCCATCCCGCCCATCCGCCCGGTCGCCCGCTTTTTGGCAGAGGCTTTCATTTCGTCAGGATGGAAATGCGAATTCGTTTTTGTTTCTCATCGGGCGCCTTCCTCCAACCAGCATTGCCAAAAAATTTCCAGCCGGACGCAGTTGGTCAGCCAGCTCCGCAGCAAGTGTATGCAACAGTGCACTGCACAAAATTTAACATGTTAAAAGGATAATAGTCGAATGTCCCGACTATAGATACCCGGTTCTCAGTTTACACCTGATTTTCATAAATCTGAATATGCAATTAGTTTTTCACTACCTCTTATGGTGTCCGAAATCTAGGCGTTTATACGGGCGGACAGACAGACAGCAGATGGACAGACCGACGGACATGGGTAGATCGATAATCATTGGACAAAAATCGGACTGAAATTATGTATTCAGGGGATACAGTATTTGTGAGCGGAAATCTTGGCAGGCCTCGGCAATCAGTTGGGCAGGAAATGAAGCTGCCAGCCCGATTTCTTTCAGTGCCTCGTCGCGGAGCTGGGAAAGTGCAAAAGAAAATGTAAATGAAAAGAGCGTGTTGTGCAAGGAGGGAAAATGGGGCGGGCGCCGAGGCACACGAAACAAAAAGAAAGAAACTAATTCGATTAATCATCAGGGCAAAAGGCAGCAGCCGAGGCGGGAGCAGGGGCAGGAGCAGGAGCAGGAGCAGGCAAAAGGCATCCTGGCAGGTCCTGTGGCAGCCAGACAGCACAACAACAAGCGGGGCGAGCGAACGGAAAAAAGGAGGAAACTAAATGGAAAGGACCAAACCGTTTCCGCATACACAAACGCGTCGAAAGGGAGACAGACACACAGGACATGCACTGCCCACTGCAGCTGAACGAGTGCTGTTGATGACTGACTATAACTCCCTTGACCCCACCGCCCACCGCCCATCGCCCATCGCCCACCGGCGCCCACACAACCTTTTCGATTCTCGACAAGCCGAAAAAAATGAAAGCAACTTGGGAGTCGGAATGTGGACAGCAATCAGTGGCAGATGCGAGGCTTCCAGGACACACGAGGCAAATACCCTCACAGCAGCTAGCACTTTGCAGTTTTTAGAGATCTACTTCACAGACATTTTTTAGACGAATTTCCCTCTAATCCGTGGAAGTGTTGTGAAAAAATTGATAGTCCAGGCTATCGAAAAAGGAGGGACGCTCCTTGGCAGGGCGTCTGGCCCGGTGAGTGTTTGTGGATGTCCGTGTTGATGCGAAGGCGTTGCTTCTGACGCTGCTCGTCCTGCAGGAGCCTGCACCACCCGTTTGCAGCAGCTGCACCACCGACTGGCCTAAGCCGCCCCCCCGATTTCACCCTTTTCTGGCGATTTTTAACTCCGACTGCGACTACGACTCCCACTCCAGCAGGGCAGCAGGGCAGTGACGACGCATGCACAGAGTGGCATGTGGCATGTGGCATGTGGAAAGTGTGTGCAAGCGGAGGGGCAGGAGACGGGCAGGCGGATGTCAGTGTTTGAACTGACCAATCTGCAGGCATATATTGCAATAGGCGCAAGCTGCAGGGTGCAGGGTGCAGGGTGCACACAGTGCGTATGCGCAATGCCCAGGACCCAGGTAAAAGTAAGCCAAAAAACGAGGATTCCTTTGTCTGTAGTTTCGGCTTGCAGGGCAGGAGTGGATGGAAACATGAGGGATTATCTGGTGCCCGAGAAGGTGCTTTGTTTGGCTTGCCCCTCAACCATTATGCGTGGCGCTCTTCGCTTTCCCTATCGAGTATTTGCAACTCGATTTGCTGCCGTACGTAACATACAACGAGCAAGAGGCCCCTGGAGAGCCGTCCATCGTCCTACACTTTCGCGCCCACACATGATTCCCTGCGTGAAAGTGTGGATCTGGGCCGGGGCTGGGGCTGGGGGCACATGCAATTAGTCTAATTGCTAAGCATGCCCGGCTATTCCCATTTGCATTCCCCGGCCAAATCTGCAAGAGACAGATCGAAGCGGCCAACAGGGAAACTGGCGCTAATCGTTCAAACGAAATCAGCAACAATTCATTTGCACAACAAGCGCCCGTCGGTTTGGTTTCGTTTCGTTTCGTTTGGCTTGGCTTGGCTTGGTTGGTTTGGGTTGGTTTCGTTTTGGCCTGCACTTCCAGAACCAAGCATCCAGGATCGAGAATCCAGGAACCCAGAGCCCCAGCGAACCCCTCCGAGTCCAACCGGCAGATTATCTTAATTCACGTTGTGGGAGACTAATGAGTGCAAAACTGAAAAAGTGGGGGACTAAGTAAAAACAAAACAAATCTCGCAACGTGAGGCCTTTCTCTCGGGCGGACCCCAGGAAGGGGCGTCCCAAATGGGGGCCCCCAAAAGGGGGATTTACTCAAAACTCTGCTGCGGCTACAGGTCTCACGTGGCCGAGGTTGGTTCCTACTCCTTCATGTTGACCAAGTCTACGTCTCTGGTCGCATTGGCTGCTGATTTGGACCGCTGCCGGTGCCGTACTTTTGCGGCTGACTGTTGGACGGACGGGCATCCATCGTGCCACTCAACATGCGTGCGCCCTGCGACTGTGGTGCAATGTGGTGCATTGTGGTGTGGTGCCGTCGTTGTCGGGCAGCGTCTTTAATTGAATTAGTGGAACTCGTCAGCCAAGCCAGCGCACACTGCGAGAAATCCCGGGAGACACGAGCGCGTGGGACGACGGCGTCCAAGTCATTTGACCAGGTGCATCACTAATTGATTTGGGCCATCATGAGCAGGGAATGTCCCGAAATAATACCTAAAACAATCGGCCAGGTTGTTGAATTTTCTGGCCGTGGAGCAGGCGACTTGCCAGCGATCTGTGCGTTTCAAAGTCGCATTAATTGTGCGCGAACGCGATTCCCGGACGATTCCCACTCCTTTGGCGCACTCGGAACCGGAGCCCTGGATCTGGCTTAACCCTCCGATGACCGGGACGAGCGAGGCGATTCCCTGAAGCTTTATCTGCAGCGGACGCGTTCGGTGCGTTGTGCCTGTGACGCCTTGTGTCGCTTTTAATTAAGCATAAATTTCATCACACAAGATACGAGCTGCAGTTTGCATTTAAAACTTTGCCAGGGGCACGCATCTTGAGGGCTTGGGGTTTGGGGTTTGGGGCTTGGGCCTTGAGGTTTGGGGGCTGGGAGCTGGGGCTTCGGTTTGGCTTTCGGTTTTGGGCAAGGGACTGGAGCTGGGACCGTTTATTGATGTTGCAGCAACATGCAGAGCCGTGGTCGGGGCTGGCAGTGCCACAAGGATATTATGACAGCCGCCTAATTGATTGAGCCATTCCGTTTTAAAACTTTCAGCCCTCAGCCCTCAGCCCTCAGCTCCGCTTGGCTGGCTTGTCTTGGCTTGGCTTGGCTTGGCTTGGCTCGGCTTGGTTTGGCTTGGCTTGGGAACTTTCTTTCTTGTTTGGGCCGGGCTCTTTATCGTTTGTCACGCGTCTAAACACAGATTGCACAGCTGCTGGCGCTGGCCAAGACAAATGGAGTGCCATTAGAATTGGCCAGCAAAGCCAACGAGCCAGCGACAGCTACCAAGCAGGACCTGCGGCGGCAACATCTCTACTCCCAGCAGCCATTATCATTGATCAGGAGCACCCAACGAGCTGGCAAACACTTGTAAAATATTCACAAATATGCCCATCGCCCATCGCCCATCGCCCATCGATGGTTATTTAATCTTTATCTTTATTCAAAAACCCAGGCAGGACTTCCTGCCCTAAATGGGCCTTTAAACGTGGATCCCCCAGCCCCAGTTCCAGTCCCAGTCCCAGGGCCAGTATCCTGTATCCTGGACGTCCTGGGTCATTGACTTGGCCGAAAAGCTTTTGTTTGGTTATTGCTTTTGTTATTACGCCCCACACACAGCGCCTGTCAACTGCGGGCCACTTTTTCTTCTGCCATTCTTATTTCGGGGGCTCTTGCTTTCGGGCTTACCATTTTTTGTTATTCTCGTATTTTTGTGGATTTTGTGGAGCCTGATAAGAGCGACAGACGCCGCGCAGGCCAGCACACCTGACAAACACCTGTCTGGCCCAGGACCTGCTCGCAGGCCTCACAACCCAGGCCCGGACCAGCCCGGACCAGCCCGGCCCATCCTGCCCCGTCCTGATTTGATTTTTTGTCGTCATCGTTTGAAATTGTATTGCATTTTTTAAAGGATATTGTTTCAAATAACTCAAACTGTTCTGTGCACTCAGGGCAATACATGTGGGGTTCCAGGAACACACATTATGTATATATTTCCAGCCGCAAATTGACCCAATCTACCTTCCAAGCAGAGCTTGGCAATATCCGATATTTCATTTCGATGATATCATTTTGGAATTCAAGAGAACTTGTATTTGAACGTTTATTAAGTGGGAATACGCCGTTAGTTAGTGATTGCGGTTTTTGGTAAATTATTTACCAACGATTGGGAATGCTTTTCCACATTTTTGCCAAGTGCAAAATCGGTCGGTTTTCACTCCACCTCACGCTAATGTTTGCGCCAATATTTTGCGGGCAGGTGGCAGCTGGCGGGCAGATGGCGGGCAGATGGGCGGATACCTCCTCCCCGTGGGGGTGGTCCTTTGGGGTGGCCTCCTGTCCCTGCTCGAGTGGCGACCGGCAACCGGCAACCGGCGACCGGGTCTGTCCTGGTCAGCCTCGAGTCCGGGAGGCGCCTCCATCAGTGGCAGTCAGCGCGTCCAGTGGAGCGTGATGTCGTCTGACATTTACGGATATATGTACATGGACAGCCGATTACTCACATAGGAAGGATCCGATTTTGGCGAGGGGTAGGAGGAGCAGCGTGGCCGCGAGTGCGGACTGTGCCCCAGCCCGGCGGACTTCAGCCACGTTTTATGTATTCCCGTATTTGCGTTTTCCCATTTTTTTTTACGTTTTTCGGCTGCTATATGCGGCTCCACCTCAAAAATATAGAGGATAGCACAGCGCACACGAAAACGAAAAAAAGCGACTGCGACGCGGGGAGGGAAAACTTTGGAAACATTTTGTTAACGTAAAAAAGTCTCTTTGTTCCTCTTTGGACAACAAAAAATACTGTGAGCCAAAAAGGTGTTGCAGGTGGGGGGGAGGCATGCCACCATGGAAATATGCTGTGCTGCAGATTTTTGCTGCCCTCAATCGGGGACTCACTGTCAATGCGAAATTCTGGATAGTAGACCGATACCCGTCGTGAGAAGGTAACTAATCCCTGGAACAAGCAGACAAGCCCAGGGAGTAGAGTATTCGCACTTCGAGGGGATCTCGGCGCCGGCGGGCTGAGTAGTTAGTTACCTTGGATATGCGCTGCTCCGCTCCAGACAGCCGCCGGGCAGCTCCGCCCCAGCCCCCCGCCGTCCTGTCCATTTTAAGTGCGCCTCAGATGTATCGTCAATATTTTGTACCTTTATCAAAATTAAATTCCGGCAATGAACGTGTGCGCGCCTACACACAGAGCCGTGGCCGGGCCTGGTTTCTGGATTCTGGATTCTAGATTCTGGGATCTCTGTTTTGTATTTTGCATTTTGCATGTCTGATGTCTGGGGCGCCCGTCTGGCTGCTAAGTGGATGGGTGGCCGGTGGCAGGTGGCAGGTGGCCGGGAGTGGTTGGGTGGTGGCTCTGTCGCTTTAATTGTGAATCGAAGCCAAAGTCACCGAATTGAAGTCGCTTTCGCAGGCCTGCCGGGCTGCTGGGCCTATCGCAGTCGTCTCTTCCGGGATTGCGATTGGGGTACACGCCGCGTGGGTGGTTGGGCGGCCGGGTGGTGCATGCTGCAACCCCTTTGGCTGCAGTCGGTGGCAACGCACGGGGACCAACAAAGGCCCACAGCGCTTGATGAATAACCCTGCTCCTGCTGCCCCTGCTCCCCTGCCGCTCCTGCTGCCAGGATGGAGTCCTTTGGTCCTTTTTGTGCACTGACTGGGTGTGTGTTTTTGGCTGGCTGATGGGCGGACGGGTGGTTGCGACTCATCGATACGCGGCGAACCAATAGCAGAGCGAATGCAGTGCTGCTGCAAAAAAACGCAGCTACACTGCTGACCGAAAGGCGACGCCCATGTGTCCATGTGGCCATGTGCCTGCGATTTGCATGCGTCCGTCCATGCAACCCCGGTTTCCGTTGCACCCCCCGCCCGCCCAATCACCCGACAACCGCCCGACCGCCGGGGCTAACCCCTTTCAGCGGGTTGTGTCGCAGGGGGTTGCACGCTATGTGCCGCGTGTGCCCGTTAATTACTCCGCACTGTTCGATGGCCCGGAGTACATACATACGAGTGCGAGTACCCGTATGTGCAGTCGCACGCCATGTATCGCCGTGCTGGCCATGTACCAGTACTCGTATTGTGTTCATCAATTTGCCGTGGATGGCAAAAAAATGAAGTCTCAATCAGCGGGAGGAAGCAGCAGCACCTAAAAAAATGACTGCCGATACATGATCGAAGCGAGACATATCCTGGGAAACGAGAGCAGAACAGCAGTCATCGCCATCCGGCAGCGAATTTCAGGCAATTTCATTACCCCATTGCGGGTACCGCGGCGCCAGGGCGGAGGTGGCCCTCCACCTGGGCCTGCGAGCGCCACCAATCTCGGATCGAATCCCCGGCCAGCAGTGAGCCTAGCGGAAGGCAGGACCGGGGACCGGACCAGCCACAGCCTGGAGGGAGCGAGAGGGGCCGCGTCATATGCACCAATGTCGTGGGCATTTACTGCTCGGACCATTTCCCCCCCTCGTCGCTCTTCCATCGCACTATGCAGCGTCCTGGACACGGCACCCACGCCCCGGCTCCACTTCGACCAGCTCCACATCCATAATAATTGAATTGGAAAAAAGCAAAGCAGGGGGACGCCGCGGTCTGTTGGTTGGTTGAACGCTACGCGACCACAGGAAAATTGTAATTAAGCAGGATATGATGTCGGCTAAGGTCCTGGCAGGCGGGGACTTGGGACTTCGATGGCTGCATGTGATGGCTGAATAAACTTGTTGTCTCCTAATTGGGAAACCGCTGCCAGCTTGAGAAACAAGACCCCCGGGGACGGGCTTTAAATTTCTCTTCCGGCTTAGGAGCGATAATCAAAGAAAAATATACATCATCGGAGGCAAAAAGAAAAACGCAGCCGGTAGGATTCGAACCTACGCTCCCAGAGGGAATCTGATTTCGAGTCAGACGCCTTAACCACTCGGCCACGACTGCTTCGCGGTGTCTTCAGTGGTAAGAATGCCTCAAAACATGCGAATATCGGGAGTGATCGGAGTGCGGTGCTCTTCAAGATCAGCTTGTGGGAAATATTCAGTCCTAATAAGTTGAAGCATACAAGTAGAAGTACGTGAGACAATATCAGTTAATCACTTTGAAGGGCGGAAAAAAACAGACTTAAATATATGAAGAGATAAGGCGCGATTTGTATAAATTCTAATAAAAATGTTGAAAAAATATACATTGAAATGTAGACTTTGGGTATAGAAAATACTATAATTCAAAAACTATAATGCTCTTTTCAGTAGCATAAAAAAATATGATCTTTCCGACCGTGACAGGACTCGAACCTGCAATCTTCGGATCCGAAGTCCGACGCCTTATCCATTAGGCCACACGGTCAGCTGTTTTACTGGCGATCAATTTGACGCCAAGATCAGGCAGCTGGGCTCAAACCCAGGGTTAAATGCACTTTAAAGCGGGGCTTGCAGGTTAATTGGGACAATTAAAGGATGTAGATCAGTTATCGAAAGTATTACTACTAGATATATTGTTTCTTTGGTAAATTTGTGAATAATAATTACGCAAGATCGTGCATCTCACTCCCCCGCGATCCGATACGGCACGAAACCGAGCGAGAGAGGGATATCAAAACTAGATTTTTGTAGGCGTCTATGTGGTGTGGTTTCTAAAAGCTATACAAATCGTCTTACAAAAAAGAGTATAATAAAAATGCATGATCAAGTTCTTAATTCGGTTGATATACTTTAAGAAGTTACTGAAAGATTTTCGAACACTTTATGGCGGAAGCAAACGCCGACTGCACGCACCTATGTACACAAAAGTATCATATATGCTTAGGCGTATGTATGTAATTGTTGAACAACGAAGCTATAATAGTCTGAAAAAGAGGGAGAGGGGACGAACCGGACAAGGGGCTAGAAAGAGAGGGTGCAGAATAAATTATCGCGCCAATCAAGCGCTATACTTTAGCCTAACAAACTGCATAAACTATCCAAAGTATTACCTTCTTTGCGCGTAATACTGGAATACGTGGAGTGATAAACTATCCAAATCCTGGAAAAGGAGGGGAAGTACATGGAACGCGTTGATCGAGCTGGGAAGAATTTTAGTGTCCATGGAAGCACGATCGTCACCAAGCAGTCGTGGCCGAGCGGTTAAGGCGTCTGACTAGAAATCAGATTCCCTCTGGGAGCGTAGGTTCGAATCCTACCGGCTGCGGAAGGGTTACAACTTTTTTTTGCGTGATCACACAACCGTGTTAAGCCGGAAACTCAAAATACACGTATACTCGGCTTAAATCCACCCAGGGAGGGTGTGCGGGGCCCTGGGCGAAATCTAGATAAACCAAGACACCGCACAACATCTAAATCAAAGGTGAGGCAAGGTGCTTGTGGCCCAGGTGTAAAAGAGGCAGCCAGACAGATAGCCCGACACCATTTGGCCGACCATCTGCCCGCCGCCCCCGAGGCGGTTTATTTCATATCTGGGCGAATATATTTTCGTCCTTAATAATTAATTTCTGGCGAGCCTTTGGCGCCGGGCGTCGAGAGTCCGGCTCGCAAGGCACATTGCACAAGGCACAACCGGCGACATCCGTTTCAGATTTAAATCTCCGCCGTGTTTTTTGCGCCTGGGTTCCTTGTTTTCGCCGGTTGCTGATTAGCCGCATTTAGTGGAACGGCATTAGGCCACTTGACGAAATTAAAGGGATACCGCTTCTTGTCCGGGCTCGCGCTTCGTCCTCCTCCTGGCCTGCCGCGTCCTCGTCCTCGTCCTCGCCGTCGCCGTCGCCGTCGTCCTTGTCCTCGCACCCAGGCGGTCGTGTGTAACAGCGACAGCTGCTAAGACGTGCAAAATAAACAGAAATTCCGACCGAAAATATAATCCGGAAACAGCCACATAATGACAAACGCTGCTGCGGAAGGGAGCCGGCCCCGAACTGTGCGGGGGCCGCAGGACTTCTCGGGGCGAGGGTTTGAGGCGAGACAGACAAAATGCCTTGTTTCCAGCTCAAGCCGAAAAGAGGAAAAGGATTATAAAATACGGCAAAAAACGGTTAAAAGCGGCAAGGGCAGGGAATCGGGAAATACTCTTTCCGATTGCATTTCGGATGCCTTATCGAACTACCTATTTTGCTGTTTAATTTACAAATTTTTACTACATATTTGGGGATACTTTAAGCCGGTACCTGATTCATTTTTAATCCCTTTTTGATCCATTTTTGATCCTTTTTTGATCCCATTTGAAAGCAGCACCATCGAGGATCTTGTGATCAAGTACAACGGAAAGCTACAGGCTCATAAGAACCGAATCGGCTACGCCGATGGGATCACCTGACGGTACTACGTAACTTGTAGATAAATATTTAGATACATTGTAATTTGTTTACACAATACCGATATAACGTGTTAGAAGCAAAAATCATACTAGATATAAGGAAAATTAATAAAATACTATAATGTATCCCTTTTTCAGGATCTAACCGGATGGAAATTGAGGGCGACCCGGCTGCCGGGGAAGTGTGCGGAATGGCTGAGCCGAAAAAAGTTTGACTCGGGGCGATGCCAGCGCCATCGACATCGACAGCGGCGTCATTTGGCGTGCATAGAAACCGTTAGTACGCCCCTCGACAAAACTCAAGTAAATATATCCCGAAAAAAAGGAAGCCCAAAAAACAAGACCAACAGCAACAACAACAAGGAAGAAAGGACACTCGGGGAGAGGAGAATGTTTGTACTTTAAATGACATTCCGCAGTAAATTTCACGTTTATGGCCGGCACACAACAAATAAATATCAAGCGTTGCAAGGGCTCCTTTGCCTCCCCCAAACAACAATCGGGAGTGGTCGAGGGAATCCTGCTGTCGTCCTGCCATCCTGCCGTCCTGCCGTCCTGCCGCTAGGATCACCATCTCTGCCGACCAGCAAAACAATAAAAAATTATTGCACGAAATGATGAAATAAAATAAAATGAAACAGGAGGAGAAAGCTAAATAAAATAGAGTCGTTGGCCGGGAGGGAGCCTCCTCGGCGATTCTCATAAATTGAAATGAGTGAGGGTCCCGGTCCTGGTGTTGGTGCTGGTGCTGGTGCTGGTCGGAAAGGATGCTAGCAATCCGGAGAGCAGCTCATGCCGAAGGTGGTTATAAATCCACAATATGTGCCATAAAAAACGTGAATGTCTAAGCGGACCGATGCGCTTTTCACCTGGGCCGGCGCTCTGGCGGAGGCTGGGAGGGAGGCAGCTTGGGAGTTTGGGTGAGCCTGCCGTAAAAAGGAAAGTATTCCAGCTCGAGTGGCTGGGCACTGCGAAGGCCTGGAGCCGGGCCTGGAGCCGGGCCTGGGCACTTGGCATCCACCAGCCGATCCGATCCCTGGGATGGACATATCAGCAGCACTTCATCTTGATTGACATGCGCATTGAGAGCGTTGACATAATGATGGACAGAGGCCCTGGACCCGAGGCCTGCGTCGCTTGATCTTCCCGCAGGAGCTGAGGAGCTGAGGAGCTGAGGAGCTGAAGGCAGCCGCCAGGCACTGCCGAGCCGCAAACCTGTCCCGGAGTCGCATTCGCGGCGCTTGCAGCTCGTCCGATATGCGTAATGAGGTTGTTGGCCCGATAGCGGTGATTGCGCTCTTTAAGATTTTCCTCAATATCAATTTTCATTGTTCGGGCCGAGAGCTTGGTTCCCGGCTTTGTCACTCACGATCTGCGCCGGCGATCGGTGCGATCTGCGGGCTGAGTATCTGCGATGACATAAATAGACGCCAATTAAATGGGCCCTTTGATGGGGCACGTTTTCGGATAGATTCTCACGAACTAAACGGGGGAAGATTCGTCGTAGGGTCGTAGAAAGGGGGAGGCCTGCCCGCCCGCCCGGCAGTTTTTATACCACGTATCTTAGCCTACAAATGGTATATTACGTTTGTGCAATTGTATGTAACAGGGAAAAGTTTATATATTCTTGGTCAGCATCAACAGCCGAGTCGATCTAGACGTCGTTTTACGAGGTAATTCTTTAGGTCTTTTTCTTTAGGTCTTTAGGTCGAAAAGCTGTATTTTCCATTACAGATTGGTCTATATATTCGAAATTGTATCACCAAGGAATAAAAATCTTTTTGCTTACAGCTGAAAATGTTAATATGTAGTCATGTGCCAAGTTTTACAAAGATCGGACAATAAACAGTGAAGATACGGCCAACAATAATGTTTGCTGTCCCTTCTCGGTGTCAAAGCAAGATGACATCGTATATGTAAAGTTCTGCTTTGACTTCCAGTCATTGTTATTTGGGGTTAAAATATTTAAACGGAAAAACTAATTGGTAATGAAAATAGCTACATGGTACCTCGTTGTCGAAAAAATTCGACTTCGCAATTACCAGTGGGAGAAGCGAAGCGAAGGCAGCCACAAAGTAGCGGCAAAACGGAAATAATTTTACAATAAATTATATCAAAACGAATCACACAGCGGGGGGCACATGCAGGCATACATTCGAAGACGCTGCCCTGGCCTCTGCTGCACATAAGTATATTTATGCGAACCAGTTCCTTGAAAATTTGCGAGACAATGCGGCGTCTGCCAAAAAGAAGCGGAAGCGCAGAAGCCTCGGGCACAACAAAAACAGCTCGAGGATAACAACATGAACAGGAGCAGGAGGAGCAGGGGCTGAGGGCGGTCTGGGTCTGGGGCAGGGGACACCCTCCAGAACTTTTGTGGCGACGATTTTCCTGACTGATGACACCCTTTCAAGGAGTTTTTATACCCACTATATTTGATTAACTCAACCAAATTAAGAATCACATCATGGCACAATCCATTCACACTTTTTCGCTACAAAAAGCATGAAATGCGAAAAATGAGGAATACTACTCGTATATGTAGAATTATTTAAAAATGTGGCTAAACTGCTTTCAGGGTATTCGATCTTTGCAGTTGGTAGACCAAGCCGAGGCCGGTGCTTTTTTGCTGCTTCGGTGGCCGTGTCTTGTTTTTGTGGCATTTCGGCCTAAAATGCCGGGACCTGTCGAAAACTTTTTCATCGACTGGCGGAATTCGTGAGTGGGTGCCAGCCAAGGTAAAAGTTTGCTTTTGCTTATCACCAAGTGGCAGCGAGTTTTGTTCGCTAGTTCGTCGCCTCCCCCCCCAACAAAATGTCGCATGATTTGTGGGAAAAACAATATTAAAAACGAGCGGCGAGCGGGGGGGCTGGGCTGGCTGTAAATTGATCCAACTTCTCTAATTTGTCATGGATTAGAAAGAGAAGTATTGAAGTGATCTATAAATAAATACCCACAGTCAAGTAAAAAACAGACTTGCTGATCCGCAGTCGGTAGGATTCGAACCTACGCTCCCAGAGGGAATCTGATTTCTAGTCAGACGCCTTAACCGCTCGGCCACGACTGCTCGCTGGAAGGTCTGAACAAAACTGGCAATACAACAGGTAGAAACGCTGTTGACCACGAGATATCACGTACCTAATTCCCTTATCAAATAGTTTTTTCGTTTATATATTTAAACCACGTATTACAACAAGATTTTTGCTGCACAAATTGTAGTAGAGCATAACTAATATGATATTTGAATTAAAATTTGAATATCAGCTATACAAATAACATATCCAAACTTGGTAGCTCTACCGTAAGAGACACTTGAGTGTATATCTATATCCAGTATATTCGATTTGTTTTATGCTGTCTGTCCGTCTGTGTGTCTGTCTGTCCGTTTGTCTGTTTAATCGCATATATCTGGATTTTATAAAAGCAAAATATTTACATACTAAATTTAATTTAATTTTATTTAATTTAAGTCAAAGTAATTTTTTGGTATTTTTTACCCTTCCGCGTTAGAATTCTCAACTGGTTCTAGCAGAAAAAACATTACTTAAGCTTCATCGAGCCCGATTGTTTGGGTAAGAAGTTCCCCCTTTGTAGGTACCCCCTGTAGTTACCCTCCCTGTAGTTCCTCCCCTGTAGTTACCCCCCTGTAGTGCCCCCTCCCCCCTCTAGTCACTCTCCCTACTACTAGTTTCCTCCTCTAGTTTGCCCCTCTAGTTTCCTCCCTCTAGTTTTCTTTCCTCTAGTTTCCTGAGCGCCTATTTCCTGGAAGGAATCGCATCTCTAGCATCGAAACCTTAAGCAGTTCATCCAAGCGATATCCACCACCGTGTCTGGAGGCCAATGAGAAAAACACCGAGGTCAAGGAGATTGCCGTGCCTTAGAACCACCCTTCAGCAATGAGGAAGAAAAGGCCCGGAATATGACCAGGTAAGTACGTAGTACTTAATAATCTTCGCGGTTTGTGGATGAGCATGGGGTATGGATAAATATTGCGGATGAGAAGCGCGCGGCATGTTTCTCTACTATCTAGGCGTTCAAGCGGACAGTCGGACGGACGGACACGGCTAGATGGACTCTGCAGTTGGTGCTGATCAAGAATATACTCGTATAACGTTAAAGGGTCGAAAACCCTTCCTTCTCCCTGTTACATACTTCGCTAGACCCATTAACATTTGCCTATTATCTCACTGCGATTTGGCAAATTTGTTTGCAATTTATTTGTTTGTCATTCAAGCGAAATCCCTGCGTCGGCTGTCGGCTGTCTGCTGTCGGCCGGCTGTGTCAGGTTTTCCTATTGCGTGCTCCTAATGACACGGCTCCAATTAAAGCGGTGCACATTGTCAAAACAGCCGCCAACGAATTGAAATCAAATGGCCCAGAAACGCAAAAACAACAATCGCGGACAGCCGCAGGTTGAAAGCTTCAATTTACCACCCATTGTGCCCCTTGTGGCAGCCAGGCCAGCTCTCTGCCGCAGCGGCCAGGCGATCGGAGGAGCGAAATAAAAGGTTCCAGTTTTCCGATTTGGGGATCGGGGGATATGCAAAGCGGCACCTGTTCCGGGGGATTTGTGTGTGCCTGTTGCACTTGACGATGTTTCGGCCGCTTCCACGAGCAACGCAAATGGATACATAATTACTGCCCTCGCCCTCGCCCCCGTTTCGCTCAGTGCAGCGAGTTGGTGGCGCGTGGGTTAAGCAAATTTCTTGATTTACGCTCCACGGTTGCCGGTTGACAGGCAACGCGAACCCCGAAAACACCACGGGATCGAGTCGGGCCCCGGGCCGCAGCAGTCGGTTCCCCTTGATCTGGATTTTGGTTGGGATATGGATGGCGTATTGGAGGGGAGAGGGGAGAGGGGAGCCCGCCTCGGTTACAGATACAAATTTTACAGCTAAGCAAATCGCTGGAATTAATTGCCCCGCGATAAGCAGCTGCCCCTCTCAACATTCAATTAAGTTGTAGCCGGATTGCAGGTGCAATCCCCCCTCTCAGGTGGGAAACCGGTGGCCGAAATATGCCAAACACTCCGCATCGAGGCCCTTGCGATCCGTTACGTGGCAGCTGCCACTTGCCACTTGCCGCTTGCCACTTGCCACTTGCCACTGAGGTAGTCGCAGTGCCCCGCGCGAGCGTCGGCAATTTATGGATATGCCTTCGAGATCGAAGCAGAGCGCCTCGCTCCGGCCTGGGGATCATCACCGTCATCATTATCCATTAGCCACGGGTGACTTTTTGGCATTTAGGGTTCGCGATTGCGATCGGGATCAGGTCGTTCCCCTCCACGGTGAACGATGGTGGTGTTGCTGTTACATCGATGCCTCTGTCAGTGTAAATCGATTTATAGCCCCGCGAAAATTCCTCGCTTATCAGCTGTAAATTTTTGCTGCCTGTTTAGAGTGATTGATCTGTCGGCTCGAGTTTTTTTTTTGGGGGGCTTATCAGCCTCTGGTTGGCCAGAGATATTGTTCCCTCTGGCTGCCAGTTTCAGCAAATATTGGCTGCTGTCGGGCAGCCCCATGTTTTTATATAATTTGTGCTCAATTTCTATGCTGCACTGGTTGGCAGAATGTCAAATGCACGCAACACCAGCCAGCCAAATGGCATTAGCTTCTTCGCCCACTTTCGCAGGCCTTTCTCTTTCTCTTTCTCTGTCCAAGTCCAAGTCCCTCCCCATTTCTCCGGCCCCCCCAACCGGCTGACGCTGCTCCTCTGCGCCGCATGGCCCATTACGCTGTCCATTTGAGTGGTCATTATAGTAAATTTGATTTGGACTTGGCCCCGAACCCTCTTGGCCGGGCTGGGGGAGCACTGAGAAGAAAGTCTCGAGCCAAGCCGGGCGGGAAAACCATCTCCTCTTGCCACATCTCCTCTCCTCTGCGCGTTTGTTGCAGTGCCCTGTTGCCTGGGCCACATCATCAATAGCCAAGTGACACAGCTGTAGCGGCAGGGGGAGGCGGTTGCCCCCTGAAATATCGAACACGTAGTTAATCAATCCATTGGTGGTCCGAAAACACGACGCGCCAGCAATTACTGTTAACTGGATTCTGGATTGTTCCTGTTGCTGTGGCAGTTGCAGTTGCAGTTGCAACCATGGGTGCACGCACTTTTCGCCAGAGCCGCGGGGGCACCGGGGGACTGGCACTCGAGGAGCCAACGTGGGCGGCAACATTTCTCACAGTTGGCAACATTCTATTTGCCGATTCTGCCAACGATTCTCCAATGCAATTAAGCGGATGCTGGGCCGCAATTCATTCGAGGTAATTATGTTGTCACTCGGCAGCGAATTAACAGATTGCCCTATAAGGTGCCAGGGAAGGATCCTCTGAGCTCGCATGCGTTTTCGATGATATGTAGTCCATAGAACAAAGTTCAAGTGCAAGTTCAAAGACAAGCTTGCCTCCGGCGGCAGCTTGAAAAGGAAAGTGGGTGTGGCCCTCGTGCACACTGTAATTGCCCAAGATGGGCCGGCAGAGGCTTAGGTTTTCCCTGGGGTTTCCGAATTTGCATACACGACGATTCGCATAATTACGCGCAAAGCTCAATTTTAGACTTAATTAAAATTATTAAGACCAGCGACCAGGGGCCAGAGGTGAGGCGTGATGTGTGATGGGTGGAGTGGAGTGGAGTGGAGCTGGTTGGAGGAGAAAACGCGCTGAAAATGCGTTCAGGCGGCCGTAACTAATAATACCGTGCATGCAAGGCAGTCCGCGCCCCAGAGGGTCCGCAGTGCGAACACAAAAGCCGGGAAACCATGGAGCTTTTGGTCAAAAAATGTTGCTCCCGATCGCTGATGGAAAACTTGCTCAAAGTATTCAAAAACTGCAAGCTTATGGGCTAAGAGGCCTGTTCTTTCTTCGCCGTCCAGAAGACACTCTTTGAACACTTCCACGTTCCTGTTGCAACCTGCAACCTGCAACCGGCAATCAGCACGCAATTGCGAAATGTTTTGCCTAATAGAATTCCATGTGCGCAGCGCCTCGACTCGCATGCAAATTGCGAACAATTATAAAAGAGCGTACCACCACATAGCGCAAGAAACAAAGGCGAGCGGTCAGCGACCAAAATGAGATATATTTTTTAGTGGTCGTACATACTTTTTCGCTTTACTTCTAATAGAAATAATTGCGGCTAAGTGCCCCCGCAGCGGGGCCTGAGGTGGACAAGCTTCGCACCTGGAGGACCCATTCGCATTCGGCCAGAAAATCGCGGCCAAAGATGTTCGCACTTCGTAATTTGCGGCAGCACCGCGACCATGTAGTCCCATAAATTTGATGCTCAATTATTGAAATTGCATTAGATGTGCGTAATTGCCGGGCGGCCGGGAAAAACAAAATAGATTGCGGCTGGAAAGCAGAAAAGGTGAATGGAAAGCAGGGAAAATTCCCCGGAATGGCGGCGAGTCACTTGTTCAATTAACACTTATGTCATCGGAAAGTGGAGCGCGGTGCTCCCGCTTATTTACTGCCTGCTAATTGCGAATATGTTACGCCTCTGCCGCCGCAGCAGTGGGCGGGGCTGGAAATCGAGCGGGAAAAGCATTGGAAAATTCGCATAATTGGTTGGCTCCGTCTTACGAGGGAATCATCAGGGAATATGCAGCACCCTGATGATTCCCGGCACAATCCGAGGGCCCTGTTTATTCATTGGTTTCTGGGGAAAAACGTGTTTAATTTGTGACAACCTCGCGGGCCGGGCCGCAGTCTGGCAATAAAAATTTATGAAGCCCAGGCCAGGCAGCGAGGACAGCGGCATCGGCTTCGGAATGGGGAATCGGAATCGCTATCGGTGCGTACTGCGTTTTTGTTTAATTAATAAAAATCGGGGCGCATGCAGTGGGAACTCGTTTCAGGCGGCGGTGGAGGCGGAGACGGAGACGGAGACGGAGGCAGTAACTCCTCTCGGTTCTCTGAAAAGAAGCCCCTCGCAGGCCCCTCCGGGCCACGGCAGCCGCCACCGATCCGAGGCGATTGGATAGGAGTGAGCCTTGGCAGATGTCACGACGCGCATTGTCAAACAAGCCCGAAAAAAATCCAAGCCAAGCCAGGCCAGGCCAGGCCAGGCCAACAAAAGCAGCAAAAAACAGAACGAACGCAAAACCCAGCTCGCACACAAAAAAGCAGAAAAACAAACGCAAAGTTGGCAACATTTTTTCGCTTGGCAGCCACCAAATGGTAACATAAATAGACTGGTTAAAGTTAGTTAGAGCCAAGTTGAGGTGCACTGCCCGAAAAGGATGACGCAAAACATGGTCAAAACAGGGAAAACATGCTGCTGGAATGTGTGAAACAATGCAAGTATATTTAAATTTAAGTGAAAACTAACATATTATTGACAAGGAATTTGTTAACTAAAGTTTGGTTTTTCTTTGCAGTGCAAAAAGGAGTACACTTGCGAGAAGGAATATACTGCCAAGGAAGTGCAAGCATGGGCGCTCCAAAGGGGAGGCGGCTGGAGGCTGCAGCCTGCTGCTGCTGCTGCTGCTGCTGCCTATGCTGCCGCTGCTGCACATGCGCAACTGCAACTGCAATTGCAACAGCAACAGCAACATCAACAACAAAAGTTCAACATGGCTTGTCGGTCTTTGTGGCGACCATGAAAAACGTGACATTTTTATGTTGCAAACTTTAAATCTTTCATATCACAAAATGAAACGTTGCAATGCAATTGGCTGCAACAGCAACAACACGAGCTCTGTTGACATTTGCAGCAACAACAAAGGCAGCAAAGCAACACTGCCATTTATGTGCACATGTTTCCCCAGTTGTTGGGCTCTTTCGGACTTGGATTCGGATTCGGATTGGGATTGGGATTGGGATTTGTAGGAGCACAGTCTTCTAACGAAGCCAAGAGCCACAGTACTTTCCATCTCATTTTCGCAGAAACTCGGATTCGGTGGAACTTCCAACATAGAGCAGATTTCGAGAGATAAATCGGAGCCTGCGATAGGCGAAATATTTAATTAAGGCAAGTAGCGCCCCCACTTAGGCTGGTTGCCTCGGATTGCAGCCTGGTTGCCCCCAGCCTGAATCCATCAATACAGAAGGAGGCGGCAGCGGGAAAGCTCTGAACGGGCTATTGACTGGTTATTCCTGGCTGTATTCCTGGCTGTACCATTGCTGCATTGATTAGCCGTTCCTTGGACATGAAGATTGCGAACTGGGACTTGCAGTTTTTCCACAAATTTCCGTGGCATGGGTAGCGTTTTCTGGTGGGGACATTTAATTTATGTTGGCGCTGCTTTTCTGCTGCTTTCGGTGGCTTTTGCTTGTTTTGTTTATTGCGGCACACAGAGCACCAGCGCCAATGCGGAGTCCTTTCGGATCCTTCTGATTTTTCGGCTCCGCTTCCGGTGGCCCATGTTCGATTTTGGTTGGTCAGCGTCGCTGGCATCGCCCACGCATCCAATATCCTATATCCATATCCATATGCATATGGACCTCTCTCTCGCCCCTTCGGTGTCCTTTGGCATTTCTTTCCTTGATTTTTTGTCCTGCCACATTTTTCTTTTTTAATTGCAGAGGCAAAAACAAGAGGGCTGCAGCGCGCTAGCCATCCCACTCTCGGCACATACGCTGCTCTCCATACATATTTTTTTTCGTTCGCCCCGACGGTAGGTTGGGCGGTTGGACGGTTGGGCGGTTGGGCGGCGGGGTGGTGCTAGTTTTTAGGTGGTTGCTGGTCCTCTGCAGTGGCAATAATTCGATTAGTGCTCGTGTCTATTTTCAGCCTCGTCTGGCTGCCCATTTTTTCGTTTGTAGTTGCATGGTAGTGGCACCCGGTACTGCTATTTCGCGGAGGGTATATTTATGGTACAAAGACTACCCCATAATCATAGCAAGTACTTCACAACGTTTGGCTTTCGGAGATGAAAGTTCGGGGTATTTTTCATGTTTTAGAATAGCTAATTGATCAACAGACGAGGTGATCTGGCCATGTCTGTCTGTCTGTCCGTCGGTCCGCCTGTATGGTCGTAGCACCCGGTGGTGCTACTTCCCGGAGGCTACAAAGACTTCCCAATAGACATGGCGAGTTCCTCCCAACATTTGGCTTTCAGAGAAGAAAGTTTGGGGTACTTTTCATGTTTTGGGATAGCTAATAATTCTCAACTAGTTCGTCACTCTTAGTTAACCAAGTGAACCCAACCAACCACCTATATTTTATACTGCGTATGCGTTGTAGGACATCGAGCATAGCCTGACATACTCGTTGTTTGTTTGGTGTTACCCCCTGTAACTCCATGCTTGTTTTGCCTGCCGTTGTTGTATTCCTTTTGTCTGTGGTGTTGCATGCTGCGCTGCAGGACTCTATCGAGGCGAGGACACCCGCGCCTGGACATTGGTCATCATTCATCAAAGTGAAATGTTGATTTAGTGCCCCGAGCTGATGCGACCGACGAAAAAAATGGGTAACGAAAACGGGCAGAAAAAATGGGGAAAAAGGGGCTGCCACCAATAGAGGTTGCACTTTCTTTGCTGTTTTTTTTTTTTTTTGCGGGGTCGGGACACAACCCGCATATCCTAAGCCTGGTGGCGGCATTTTGTTGCCTCCGTTTTGCTGCTGCAGCAGCAGCAGCAGCAGCATGTGATGAATTGATGCTGTTTATTCGACTGCAAGCATAACCGGCATGTGCCCTGGAATGGGATCAAGTGGGCGGATGGCCATGGCCGGGGTGCTCCTTGTTATGCCTTTTGATTAGCAGCAGGAACAGGACATGCACACAAAAAGTGAAGAAAAAGACAAACGCGGGGCGCGGCAGAGAATCGTGAAAGCCCACACAGACACAGATGCTGGGAGGAAGCTAAATTAAAAAAAAAAACCCCTCGAGTGTGTGTTGGCTTGATAAATTTGCAGAAAATGGTGGAAGGATAAATGGGATTCCAGGAAAAGAGGCAGAAAACGTATCCTGAAAGCTCCAAATCATTTTACTTCGAATCGCACCAAAAATTCCCATAATTAGTTCACTTTTTTTCGCAATGCAAATTTGAGTGTTTTTCCCCAGGTTTCCATCTTCATTTGCGCTGTCCTTTTTCGGTGTTTCCTTCGTCCTCGTCCTCGTCCCCGTCCTCCGCTTTGTCCGGGCTCCTTGATGTTGTTGTGTTGCCTGTGCTCGCTGGCCAATCAAATCGGCGGAGGCGGCGGCGGAGGCGTGGCATGTGGCCCGATATCGAGGAGCCACATACAGAAGGTGCCGCAGATATTGGACACCCTCGCCCCCCACCCGCTCGTCATATACAAAAATAATGGAAAAGCAGGCGAAGCCGGGAAAGCGAGGAGGCTGCCGCTCGCATTTACATAGGACACACGTGGATATGGGACTTTGACAAGCTCCCTGGCATATTGATTGAGCGGTGCAGGCGGGCGAACCTGACTCCCACCTGACTCGGTGGTCGTTTTCCTTGTTTTAATTAACACTAATTCCAGCAACATATTCCACCACAGCCAGCGGTCAAATATTGAGGGAAAAGCAAATGTCCCTCCTCAGTCGCAAGGCGTTGGAGGGATTCCAAATTCCAACTGGGTTGGCCGCAGCGAGGCCAATTGAATTTTCATCCGAGAGCCTGCCCAAAGACCTGGAGAGGATCGGCGGGCAATGCGAATGACATTCGTTGCACCAGCCTCTGCTTTCTGGGCCACACTCGGAGAAACTCGCCAGGCAAGAGACTCTGGTTAATTACAGCGAAACCCCATAGCCGCACAGGTCCTCCGCAGATCTCTGCGTGCATTTCGCTCGCTGCAACTGCTCCTCTTCGCGTTGTTGTTATGCATNCCAGGGGGGGGCGGCAGTGGGAGGCGAAAAAAAAGCGCAGGCGGGTGGGCGCCGTTGGCCCCATCGCGAGAGCCGGGAACGTAAAGCATAATAAAAAGTCGTGCCTTACGTGCAGCAGTTGCGACCCCCTGCGCCACGCCCCTCCTTCCACCCACAGCAGACTCGGGGCATTTGCCCAGCTACAGGGTAGCACCGGCATGCCGGCACTGGGCTCCCTACAAGCCAATCACAATAAATAGGGCAGCTACGACTTTGGATAAGTTACCAGTCTAGAGTTACTACCACTGCCACTGAAAAACACTACGACAAATCTTTAATACTTCCTTTTATGTCATCAATCAAAACATCCACAAAGATCTCAAGGTATTCCATTAGTAACAGAAGAAATAAATATAACAAGTAAGAAATATGTTGAAAGACTGCTCAATCTTGGAAATATTTTAGCTTTAGGTGTAGTAAATAATATCCTAACACTAAGAAGACCTTAACCAAAGAAAATTGTATTATATGGCAGGAAACTACCATTAGTGTTATTTTAATTTTATAAAGGTTTACCAATTCGTATTGGCTAAGTATTTGTAGGTATTTATAATTAAGAGGTATCCCAGCATTCGTATTCCTTCACTGCTGGGGGGGGGGCCAGAAAATTTCTACGCTGCACTTTTCGCTGATGCATTTTTTTCGGTTGCCTAAGCAAAACATTCTTAGTGGCCGTGCCCCATGCCCCTTGGCCCCCTTCTCCTGCTGCCTGACCCTGGTCGATTTGCTGTTTTGCCGTTTTTTATGAGCGTCTTAAGGGCACGCACGATTTTTGTGATTTTTGCGTGGCGCGTTTCACTGCGGCAATGGGCTTGAGTTGCAGTTCGCAGTTCGCAGTCCTCAGTCCGCAGTCCCCAGTCCGTTCCTCTGCAGTCCCGGCTCTCCAGTTTGAGTCTGAGGTCTGAATCTTTTCGGTATTCGGTTTTCAGTTTTCAGTTTTCAGTTCGGTTCCCTCGCTGTGCGCTGTGCGCTGTGCCTGCCCCAAAGAGAGTGCGTTATGTGGCACTGATTACCGTTGGCTGTTGGCTGTTGCCTGTTGGCTGTTGGCTGTTTCTGCGAGCAAAAGGTCAGCCAAGTTGGGCCGTGCTGGCATGAACGGAGTGTACGAGTACTAAAAAAGAGTTTCCCGGCCAACGGGCTTCGCCTTCGAAAATTGAATTTAATTTACTTGAGCAGTGGACGCTGGCAGCGCTGCCAAGGGACTTTAATTAGCCGAAATGCCTTCGAAT
Source organism: Drosophila ironensis (assembly GCA_021223825.1). Lineage (NCBI taxonomy): Eukaryota > Metazoa > Arthropoda > Insecta > Diptera > Drosophilidae > Drosophila > Drosophila ironensis. The sequence continues at coordinate 17,793 of JAJJHQ010003331.1, read as the reverse complement.
TTTCCAACTGTTATGAGTTGATTTTGCCAAAGTCAGCAGGACTTTCAATAGACTCGAAAGGACGGAAAGGCTCAAAGCTGTTTCGCCTGTTTCGGCTTTCGTATCTGCAAGTATAGCGAATGCGAATTTAGTTGCGAATTTAGCCACCAAATCTGCAATAAGGGGCGAACAAAACACTCTGGCTCGCTGCAGGACAACGTCATTGCAGTCATTTCAGTGGCTCCCCTTGCGCACCCCCGCAATCCACAGAGAGAAAAGTGTAGCTCCAACTGATAAATGGAGATGACCAAATACCCCAATACCCAGAACTTGCCACGATCGAGCCGGGGAATGCCATAAATAGAGCACCTCGAATCGCCGACATTTTTCACACGAAATTCTGGTCAACACTGCAGTTCTCAAAGTTATTTCAAACTGTGTGAAAGCCCGGATTTTTGCTACTGCACCGGCTTTGTGTGTCCCCCGAGCTTTCTTGTAATCCTGTCAGAGCACGTGTGTGGGGGCGGTTGCCCCCTCTGGATGGCCCCGTCCTAAAACAGCCAGCGCAGTCCTTGCATTTTATTTTCGTTTATCATTTATTTACTACTCAATTTTTCTACTACTTTAGTCGCGCTGCTCCTGGGAGGGCTTGTGGGCGAAATGGGCGGCGGGCCGGTGGTGCGGTGGTGCGATGGTGCGGCCCAAGTTTATTTCGTATGCCAAGTAAGGGCAGCTCAGTGCAGCTGTTGTTGCACGCGACTTTATCCTTCAAATGTCCTTGCGTGCGTTGCAAACGCCGACGACCATTTTACGTGCCACGGCTCCTGCTTCTGCCCCGTGCCACCTCCGTTTTTTAGTGCCACGCCCCTGGCCTGTGGATTTTAATGGCTGCAGCAGCCCTCAGGGAGTCCCCGCAGTGTGCAGTGTGCATCCACATCCACATCCACATCCACATCCTTGCATTCGTGATGCGGCCGCCTTCGTCCATCTCCGCGCTCCGCCCCTTCCCAGCCCTTTTACCGCGCACCGTACGAAAAATTTGCTGTACTTTTCTGGCATTTTAAGGATCTTTTGGCAGTTCTAATATAAAATATTTAATATTAAATGTTGGCAACAAACTTTAGGAGCCAACAATCAAAGGGTGCCCATGGTTTTGACCTTTAGACACCCTTATTTTCATGAGGTTTTCATCAAATGTTTTTCCAGTGTTGACTCCTCGTCGCCATTTTAATTTTGCCTGCTGCACAACGTCGAATTTTCTAATCTTGTGCGGACTACGGCTCCCCAGTTGCTGCTGGGCTCCTGCCCGGACCGGCCCATTCCCGGCCCCCGGCCCCCTGCCTCTGCCCCTAGCCCCTAGCCCTGCTCCTGCTCCTGGCCCTGGACTTGCCCCCTTCGGTGCACTTTTAGCTTCTTGTGGCTCCTCTTGTTTGTTGCTCTTAGTTCGGGGGTCGCAGCAATTTGGCGCCAAAGGTCGTTTAAAGGACTTTGCCGCAGGCCTTCTGCTGCCACGCGCTGTGTGTGCGTCCTGCATCCTCCAGCATGCATCCTCCAGCCTCCAGCCTCCAGCCTGCTGCCTGCGCCGCCCACTCTTTGTGCGCTTCTTCTGTATCCTCCTCTGGCCCAAGATGGATGACGTGTCAGTGGGAATTGATGATGCTGGGGCTGCTGGCCAGAAAACAAAAATGGCGGCTTCCTGCAGGAGCACTCCCTGTAATCCCGACCACGGGGCGTATGAGTGATGCCTGCCCTCCCACTTCCCACTACCCATCCTACTCCCAATCCCGCAACCGAGGTGAAAATTAAAAGCAAAAATTGCCACATTTTTGGGACTTTGCAGTCGAGTGGATACTGATGCTAATGCCGATGCTGATGTGGGGGCTTTCAATTAATTGCTCAAACTTTTCGAAAGTCTCGATAATATTTATTTACCAATACCCAGCTTACCTTGACTCGCAGGGAAATCTAAAGCATTTCCAAGGCTTGGACAGCCCTTGCAAGTCCAGATCGCTTTGGCAAATGGATTCGGCAAATATGTCAGTCCAGGTTGACGGCCTGGGTCGCTTCTCCTTCCAGCGATCACTGGTGGGGCCTGCGCCACAAAATCCAATCACAAATTGCCAGAGTCGTTCAATGTTGTTGCCGTTGTCGTGGTCATGGGCAGCAGCAGCAGCAGCAGCCGCAGCCGCAGCAACATCTCCGCGCAGCGACAACATGCGGCAAGATGTGCCAAAAGCTTTTGGCCATCGAAATTCGAAAATTCGCTGGCCGCCCGTTGTTCGTTGTTTCGCTGTTGTTGCTGTTGCAACTCGCCATGGTGCCGTCGTGTTGCTCCGGGGACACAAATGCAACAGCAACAGCAATAGCAACAGCAACAGCAACAGCGAGGCACAACGGTCGCAATGGCAACCTGCGAACCTGCGATCATGGAGCCGCAGAGTCATGTTGCGAATCGCGTACTTCACTCCACTCACCTGGCAAGCCGAGATTTGTGCCAGCAGACAAGTGCGACATGATGTTATGTGTCAACAGCTTAATTCGCAGCGAATCGAGAATCGAAAATCGCGTTCTCCGGAGGAACAAAGACGGCGAATCGCCCGGGAGATTCTCCAGAGGATTTGCGTTCGTTTATAATGCCCAACTGGCCAACTGGCCGAATGGAGAACGATGCGACCGCTGTTGTCCGATCCCAATCGCAGACCCCAAACGCACACACAATTATTTATTATGCTCCTCCTCTTCCCGAGAGCTGTGACACCCCAGGCTGAAGCTGATTCTCTGAAGAAGTACATGGCAGTCTCCTGGAGAGGTGGCAAAGTCACACCACGGCACCACGGCACCTTGGACAGAGACATGGTGACAGATGTTGAGAGCTCAGAGGAATAAGCGTGCCTGCCCCGGATTTTCCTCAAAAGCAACAGAACTATAACCCAATCGTAGTCGGAGATACAATCATGAATCTGGAAAGCCCATTGGAATTTCAATCTGCATCCGATAAAACAGTTGGGGTTTCACTGATTTGATTTGCCTAACTAAATTTGCCTAATTAGTTTGCGGTTTTGGCCAAATTTGGGAGCTGAACATTAGGCCAATTGCTGCGCAACAAGTAGCCAAAAACCACACCGAAGAGAGTCTCCAGAGGAGAAGAAACAGGCGCAGCAGCCCGGTCTTTGGGGCGCAGACTCCAGAAGAATTGAGAGAGAAGCGAAGAGTCGACAATAAAACTCATAAATCAAACAAGACAAAAGACTTGGGGCAACGCAGGACACGAAAAACAAAAGCTGGCGTACGTCGCTACCTGCCACTCCTCTCAGAGCCGGTGCACTGCAACAAGTCTAGGTGATGGGTATGGCCTGGAAATAGCTATTGTTGGCATAGTAATCCCTTGAATATTAGCACTTTTTTGCGAGTGCAAAAGGGCCTAGACCATGGAGCATGTACAACGCAATATTGAGCCACGAACTGCGCGAACAATGGGAGCAAATAACTGGCAGGCATTTCCCAGTCCCAGTCCCAAGTCTTGGGCCTGAGTTCCCAGTCCCGAACTTCCAAGTCCCCAAGTTCCCATTCGCCAAGCGAAAGCCAAGTTGGACATAGACATAGACATAGACATAGACGTAGATGGTCTCCGGATGAGACTGCCGGTGATGGAACACGAACTGGAGAAGCCCCGGCCAAGTGCAACTTGCAACTTGCAACTTGCGAGATGCTGCAGCAGCCAGCGACCACCGAAGCAGCCGCAGAGCCGAGTAGTCAGCGATTTTCAAGGTAAGACAAACACTCGGCCGACGAGATCGCAGGCTCACGACCTGCGGATACACTTGGCAGCCGGCAGCCCAGGAGTTCGATTGCATTCGTCGTTGGAGTTGGAGTTGGAGTTGGAGGCGTAGAAAGGGGATCACCATCACCGGTGGCTGCTGTCACTTTGAGGCATTAGACACCTCTTCACACCACACCGCACACATCCAGCGATGGAAGTAAATCAAGACCACAGATGCAGATGGCTGGTGAATTGGTTAAACTGTGGCATTGATCGGCTGCGCTCGGGGCAATTGGATGGCAGGATGGCAGGATGGCAACCGCCTGTGCAAGATTGCCCAAGCAGACCAGACCCTCTGGCATTTGGCCAGCAAAAATGACGCGCAAGTGTCGCCTCAGATCTCGCTATCTTTCCATGGGAAAAAGGCCAGGAAGCAGGACCCAGATAGGCGGGCATCCCCGTCCACCCTTTATGCTCCCTATTAGCTATTCAAGGGCACTGGCACCGGCACCATCACCATCACCATCACCGGCAGAGTCACCAGCAGAGTCACCAGCAGAGGCACCGGCTGCCATTCGAGTGGCCAGCGACAAGATGAATTTCCAGCGTATTTTGCTTTGTTATTCCCCCATTTTTTTGGTCATGCCGTCCCCTCACTCACCAACTAGATCAATATATATATATATATATATGCGCCGGAGTGTATATAGCAAATATATAGAGAATGATTTTTTTGGGCGCTTCGTTACACAAAATCACGAACCGCATCGTGCACGACTATTTTGCGTGAGCTGAGAGCATGATCGGTGGAGTGACTGCGGTCCTTTTGCCTGCTTAGCACCGAGCTTGTGGTCCAAAGCAGCTGCGACCTGTTTGCCAGCCCAGCCCGCTGCCCCCTCCTGCCACCCCCAATACACTTTTGCACCTCCGCCCCTGCCGGGCTGAAAAAAAAAAGGGAAATAGGGCCGCCCAATTGTGCAATTCTGCGAGTCGAACAGCGGGCCTGGGAGGGGTTAAAGGGTAGAAACCTTTACGTAATTACCTAGGAAACTCAAACGCTCAGAGTGCGCCAAGCGAAAGCCAAAACTCTAAGCCGAAAACCCAAATGCCTCGCTTTTTAATCCGCATTTCGCGAGGTTCGTCAGTTGTTTTATTTCTCACGCCTTGAACTTGACCAGCGGCTTTAACCTTTGGCCGACACAGAGAGCGCCCGGGCGAGTGGGGCCGAGTGTGTCAGCCAGGCTAATAAAAATAGCATCGAGTTGCAGTGGCAGTTGCACTTGCCGGCAGCCAAGTGGCAGTTGCAGCCTCGCGAACACCGATCCGGGCGGCAGTTGAACACGGCAAATGCGCCGCTTACGTTTTGGCCATTTGGGCGAATTATATGTAGAGCCGGGACGGGGCACCCACCGAGTGATACGCGATTGTATTCCCTATAAATTTGCAGGACCCAGTCATTTGTTAAAATTATTCACACACATGGGCGAGACGCCTTTGGGAGCAGACAAATTGAACAAAGTAGCCGGTTTTTTGCGAGCAGGCGGCGCATCGATAGGTGTTTACTGTACAGTGGGCACACAAGACACACAGAAAAAATTAGAAACTTTGCGCCTGTCGGGTGCAAAAAATGCTGACAGAGGCAGAAGAACAAAGGCGAACGCTGCCCGGAGATGTCAGCAGGTGCCGTGGCATTTGGGAAGCCGGGTCAATGGGGGCGCCTGGGGGTGCCTGCTGGATAGGGGGGTATGGGGGTCTGGGCATGTGCAAGTGTTTTCCAGTTGATGTAACATTACTTTGAAATCTTTTGCCAGGCAGCCAAATGAAAAGCAAAGAGAAGATGTTCGCTGCAGCGCAAAGGAAACAAAAGCCCAGCCCGACTTAACCCGCTACTGCCGGCGATGGGCAATTAACTGGGCTTATTGGCTGTATGGTTAACTCCACAGAGCATCCAGAGGCCGCATCCTAGAGGGTTAAGCCAGGAACACATCCGTGGGAGCCGTGAGGCTGGGGAGACTCTAACTGCAGTTGAGACAGCGGATATGGATACTCGGCTTAATTTCACAAGCGTTCTGTTGGTCAAACTGGCCAAACAAAGTTTGCTGTCTACTTTTTTGTTCGGGCCTTCGAGCTTTCCATGGGGCAGGACGAGGACGAGGACGAAGACGAGGACGAGGGAGCACCGGGGATTCGGAGACTCGACTCGGGGAGGAGGAGGCTTGTGCCGATGCACGCGGAACGCTTCGCTGGACAATGAACAAGCGAAATTAGAGAATGTAAACAGCGAATTTTATCCTGTTCGCTGCTTGGCAAAACACCAACACCGGTGCGGCACAGCAGCGGCCGAGGCAATAGCACCCTCGGCCACCTGAATTGCCGAGGATTGACCGCGTATCATTGCTGGGCAGAGCTGGAACCCGCCACGGAGCATGGAGCTAGCCGACGAACGCCGCCTGTCGCCGCTGTGTGCACAACAACAGGATGGACAAGGCTCCAATGAAACGTGGACCATTTTTCTTTGTTTGGGCCTCGGGACCTGTCCGGGAAAATCGAGGGGGCGATGGAGTGCAGGGGGCGGCGCTACAGCAGCAACGGCGCCAGTTGACACGTCTTTTCCCTTTGACAAACATTTAAACAGGCGCTGCGGCAGCAAGACGAGCGCAAAAACAATTACAAGCCATTCCGGGTCCACCTTAACCTTCGACTTGACCCCCGGGCCATAAAAGACAGCACAGACGGGCGCGAAGACGGTCGCTGACGTCATAAAAGTAAATAAGCCCGAAACATCGGGGGCCGGCACTCGCGGCATTTGGAAAAACATGCGAGAGCCGCCTCGAAGACACGATTTTTTGACACCAAAAGTACCCGCTAATTGAAAATCAAGCGCGCTGTGGGTTCTTCAAGTATATCAACGCTAGTGCGGGGTTTGAGTGTTTATAGAAATCCCCGACTAGACATAAAATCCAGCCAGCATTTATAGCATTTATAGCATTTATAGAGCCAGCGACCGACAGACATGCTAAATAACGAAACCATTGCGGGCACTTGGCCGAAGGAAACAGGAGCGGGGGCTCGGAAAGAGGTTATTGTTAGCGCTTGGAGCACATCACATCCCGCCCCCAACAATCGCTGCTGCCAGGCTTTATTTTTCGAAACACACGCAGAAATCACTTGGAGCTTTGGGGATCCTGCAAAACCTATTTGCTCTCAAGTCTTGCAGGTTCTCATTGGACAGACAGCACAAAACAATTGAAGTAGTCAAGATTCGTCAAGGATGGGCAGTCAAAGTGTAATGGCATTTTTCGTAGTGTAAACATTACATCGAAACGTTTGTCGGTCTGCTGCCGCTTCATCAATTCTGTCCATGTCCGACCAACAGAAACAAAACAGCGCAGCCCGGCTGGCGGGAGGACTCTGGGACTCCGGGAGCAGTGGCCAAAGGATTGCCAATCAAAGGGGAAGGCCAGGGAGGCTGCCGAGAGGCCGGGCCGGGCTGGGCCGGGACGACATTTCCACATTTCCATTTGAATAATTTAGACATTTTCGTTGATGAATAACCGAAAGCACATTGATAGATATTCGTTCGCATCCCTTCCAGCCCCATTCCCGCTCCTCCGCCGACCTCCGCCGACCTCCCCGGTTTTCTCGATTTTACGCAGGACCTGTACCAGTGCACGTATCCATATCCTTTCGCAGGCACACATAGAGCCAGCTCTGCCTGTCTGGAGTCAAGTGGTACATGGCTGGGTGTTGTCCCCTCCTCAACTCAAATACTATCCCCACACAGTCTATAGTATGTTATATGCCTTGCTCTTGTGCCTTAAAGCCATTTGGCAAATTTAAGAATAACTAACTACCAAAGGTGCTTAAAAAAGCGAAATCGACTCGAATAATTGGGAATTAAATGCCAGCGCGGAGTAGGCTTGGGACTGCCTCAAACACTCGGGCTTTTATTTGGTTTAAAGTTGCGATGACGCTGCCAATTAGTTAGTGAAATGTGCGCGGACTGGGCGACGACGACCACGGATAAGTGGCCCCCTTCAGGGTCACCACGGATCCCCTGCCCCACCCCGAGCTGCCCCTCCTTTTCGCTGGCGGCCAATCAATTAGAGGACCTAAACACCCGGGAGCCCCTCGAGGTTCGCGTGGCGCGAGGAGTGAAACGTTTATAGTGCGTGTAATCAGCTCTTAACTATAATTTATAAAACTGCACTTCTTGCACCCCAGCAAGCCCCCTCCTCCTCATCCTCCTGCGGGTTTAGTTCGCAGTTTAACGCGGAAGACCAGGGCGCGGAAGGGAACGCATTGCATCGTATCGCATCGCATCGCATCGTATCGCATCGTATCGCATCGCATCGCATCGGCGCGACGGATGCAATAAACTTCTGTATAATTAAATAAAATAAAATTATAAATGTTAATGAGGAGCGCAGCGCAAAGAGGGGGCCGGCGGTATGTAATCATGGCCTCCAACGGCCTCCCCCCTGGCCGGGGCTTGTAAACAATTTAGCGTGTCTCATCATATTATATCATTAAAATTAATACGAGTTTAGCGTGCTGCAAGTTGTTCACTCTGGTCGGCTGTCAAAGTGCGTCCACCAATGCGATGCAGACGCTTTTCTTGGTATTTGCCTTCTGCTGTTTTTTTTTTTTCTTTTAGCCCGACGACTGCGCCTTGATTTTGGGGCCAGAAAAGCCGTGGTTTGAGCCAAACTTTTCGCATACCTCGAACGAACCGAATGGACCGCTCCTAATTGAATGCTCCGATTTTAATCGCAGGTGCAGACTGCGTATTAATCTGCGTATTTTTCATCTTTTCCGCTCGCTCCCGCCCCGCCGTGGCGCTGGAATCCGGCCAGGGAAACCCGATTCGCTGGCTATGCAAATCAGCGGCTGTCCACAGCTCCCGTGGACACCGCTCCTCAGCCCCGTCCCCTGGCTGGGGGGCATTGTTGTGGTGGCTCCTTCGTCTTGCGAGCATTTTATCCGTTTTCGCCTTTTTATAGCCCTGGCCTAACACGACACTGACAAATGTTAATCCATTAAGTCGCTGTCAATGGGCAAATCTGTCACAACAGCGGAATAATCGCTGCCGGATGGGGGCTTCACTGCAAGAAATCGGCACCGCATCAGCCCACAATGTTCGCTCCCCCCACAGGGGGAAACAGATTGCATAGGCCACCGAATATGTGGGATGGCCAAGATTCCTATCGCGGATTGTGCGCCGTGTGGCTTATTAGTGCCGCGACTGGGGAAGCGCATCTTAATTGGTGCAAGGTGCATTGGCCCCCTTTTTCTCCTGCTGCGGCTTACAGAGACAAATGCGAGTGTGCTAAGCTCGGCCAACAACAAATTGGCAATCAGCCCGTGCCCACTGGGCAGGTGTTGGACAACTTAATACAAACGGGCTGCGTAGAGCGCGTGCCGTGCAAAATTTTTTAAGTGCCTGCTCATTAATTGTAATCGTCAGGCGCCCCGCACTCCGCTCCATGAAGTCCTTGCTCGGCTGCTGTGAGCTGTTCTCCTTGCTGTGGCTCCTTTGACGGCCACCGCCTTTGTATACCACGTACCTTCGGGTACAAATATAAAGGTATATTAGGTTTGTGCCAATGTTTGTAACAGGGAGAAGGAACAAAGTCCAAATATTCTTGATCAGCATCAACAGCCGAGTTGATATTGCCATGTCCGTCTGTTCTCCGATATGGTAAGAGCTAGAGATGTAATTTTGTTTTGGGTTCGTTATATGTGTACTCTGATTTCAATTTTCCCCTGCCTATTGGTCTATATCTTGTAAATGATTGGACCAATCGATAAAATTCTTGTTTCCTACAGCTACGAATTGTAATATCTAGTCATTTGCCAAGTTTGCTAAAGATCGGGCTATAAACAGTGAAGATACGGCAAGCAAAAATTATCACCGTCCCTTCTCGGTGGTACATGGTATCTCGTTGTCGAGAAATCTCGACCACAGCGTTTAGCGTTTCTACTTGTTGATTTCAAGCACCTTCGGAAATACACTTTCTTCAGCTTCTGTTTTGGGAAGTTCAACGCACCGTGGGGAAATATTAATCGCGCTGGAAAACGGAATATTAACGGCTTAGCAAGTATTGCCGGCATGGTCTTGCCAACAGAGAATTATTCGGCTGGGGCTGGAAAAGGTGGCCGCCCGCCCGCCCGCGGGCCCAAAGGGAGAGTGCCCGACAGGGTGAGAGTGGCTGCGAGTGCAGGCAGCTCGTTTGTCTAATTGCAAACTGGATAAACACCAAGCCCAAAGTGGAGCCACCTCCTCGCTTTGTCATTTGTCAGGCAGGGTTCGTTTTAGGTGTAAATATGTTAATGAGAGTGAGTAATTTTCCTGAATTTCCTGCGGCTCTTAATTGGAATTGGAGTCGCCGGCCCGGGCGGCGAATGACGTATGCTGGCGATTAATTTCGCTGTGTGCGTAATCAAGTCGAAAATTTATTGAAGTTGCAATAATTGCGCCATCGTCGTTCTTATCGTCAGCGTCCCCGTCTTCAGTGGGTTAAGGAGGTAAGGGCAAAGGGCAAGGGGCAAGAGGCAAGGGACAAGGGTGGGGATCGTCGCTCATTAGAAAGGCGGCTGAAAAGCTTTCGCCTGCGTGCGTTTGATTTTCAGGCCGCAGACGACGACGATTTCTTACAAGCCACACTCGCAAAAAAACCTTAGAAATCCAATAAAACGGAGACCCGTTCTCCAATCTCAGTCACTTAAGGTGCTGAAGATGATGATGTGATTTTTAAATGGTAAAATTTCTGTTATTCTGCGAACATTTCTCCCAATTGTGACTGGAATTTTTTAGAGTGTACGGGCCACCCTTCCGGTTTGCCACAACTGCGGTTTTGGGTTGCGTCAGGAATCCGCGAGAGTCATGTTTCATGCATGAATTGTAGCATAACTTTTGTTGTTCCCGCGCAATCGAGTCAAGTGGGCCACAGTCGCTGGAAAATGTGCCGCATTTAATATTTGAGGCTTTCAATCAAGTCGGGGGAGATTGGCTCCACGGCTCCTTGCCACAATTCTCGCCCCATTGCGCACTCCCTGCCCCAAGCCCCTGTCCCGCGCTCCCGCAGCTTTAAGACAGTTAACACATTTTGGGACAGGGACACTTTCCAACACTTTGACAAATAATTTCTTAAAGCCAAGCAGGCCTTTTGGGATTTTGGGATTTTCGGTAGCCAACAACTCAGCTGGTAGAGCTCAGGAGCTCAGTCTAGTTCAGTCTCTCGCACAGTTCAGACCGCTTTTTATTATTTTTAAGGCTTTTTTTTTTTTGGGCTTTATCTTCCAGCGCGTCCAACGGACTAAGTTTTGCTTTATTATTTTGTTACCCTTTGCCAGCGAATGACCGTTTACCATTTTGAAGTATTCTTTTTTTTTTTT